>VDFB02346894.1:0-24107 GCA_007258455.2 Sequoia sempervirens | reverse complement strand
GGAAGTAAAGTTCAAATAAAAGCAGATTATAATCTAGTCAATGAACAATATACTTTATAATAATCATATAAATTTAATATATTAGAATAAATAATATATTATTCAATATTTATTAGTAATATATAACCATAAACATTATCCTTTTAAATTTTGTATCTATCTATTTTTATTAGTTATTATTAGGATCTAGTCAATTATAATATAATATTTAATTATATTATTAAATAAATGAAAAAATAGATTAATGTTTATGATAATATTAATTATTAATTAATATTATATATACTATTAAGTTAATAATATATCCCTATGTGGTGTATCTTTGCACCTTCTTACCGCGCGAGCTTCAAATTATATTGTTGAGTGGATTGTGAAGAAGTAAAGTTTAAATAAAAGAAGATTATAATCTAGTCAATAAATAATATACTTTATAATAATTAAAAATCTTTAATATATTAAAATAAATAATATATTATTCAATATTAGTTAATAATTGATATTATCATAAACATTATCTTTTAAAATTTTGTATATATCTGTTTTTATTAGTTATTTTTATTTTTATTTTTATTTTATTTTATTTTTTAGATAGTAGGAATCGAGTAACTCCACTATAAACTTTTGTCATGTGACCAGTGATGCTGACACGACATGCCCTTCACTACCATGGGGACAAGGGGAGACTAGACCTCTTAACCTCTTGCCTGCAACAGGATGCTTTAGGTTAATATAAAAATATTATTAGGTTAATGTTTATAATAATATTTTATAATGAATAATATAAATTATTAATTGATATTATCTAATAATTATTAAATAATAGTTTAAATAATTTGTTGTATATTAATGATAATTATTAAATATAAAATATAATATATTTAGTATTAATGTTTAATATATTATATAATGATAATAATTATATAATAGGGGTTGGGGCCCTAGCTTGGTTGGCTAAATATTTCCTGTTGTAGGAGGTTGGTCACGAGGTCTAGTCTCCCCCACCACCGGTCATGTTAAAATTTTTACCAAGGGGTCGTGCTACCCGATTCCTACAGTCTAAAAAAATAAATTTAAAATAAATTATTAATTATTATTAATAAATTATAATAAATATAATATATTAATATGAAATTATTATTATTTAATATTAAATGTAGTTCAAGAAATATTAATTATTAATTAATCTTCTTTAATAAATATTAACTAATAGTTTAAATATATTATGTCATTGATAATAATTATATAAAAATAAATATTACTTATTAATTATTATTAATAGTAAATATAATATACATTAGATAAATATATTAATAATTATATTAATCATTAATATTATTTAAATTTTATACTTATTATTAGTTATTATTACATAAAAAACAATATGAAGGTCTAAACAAAATAACATATAATAATATATCTCTAAGTGATGTATTTCGACACCTTCTTACCCGTCAAGGAAGTAAAGTTCTAATAAAAGTAGATTATAATATAATAAATATATAATATACTTTAGAATAATTATATACATTTAATATTCAAATAAATAACATATAATTTAGTTTTAGTTAATAATAAATATTATCATAAAATCCTACTCTAACAAATATTTTGTGAAAATGTCTACCAGAGAAAATGATGAAAAATTCATTTGAAAAGAAGGTTATTGGAAGTGCAAAATAAGAGAGGGCGGTCTTAGCAATCTTTTGAAAATTGATGTAAGTGAAGAAACAAAAAAGGATACTAACCTTCTTTCCCAATTTGCAACCATATGCAAATTCATTGGCTCATGATTGGACATGAAGCGGGTCCAACACTAGGCGATGGTAGATTAGAAGTCATAGCATGTGATAAAGTTTCTACCAAATGGTTTCTTCATTGTGACCTTTTTATTTGAAGAAGTGGAGTATTGGTTGGTGGGTTGTGGAAGATCATTAAACATCCAATTTACATGCAAAAATAGATCCCAAAGTTTAACCCAAGAAATTATGAGTCTTATGAGGAAACAAAATGGATAGGAATGTATAATTTTCCCTTAGAATTTTGGTCGAAGGAGTGCCTAGAAAAAATTGACAGATCACTAGGAACCCTAATAGACATTACTTGAAGATAATTTTTATTTGTATGCAATGGTCCAAATAGTGGCAATTCAAAAGATCCCCAATGACATAAAATTGAAAACATCTCAAGGAGAATGGATTCAAACGGTGGAAGTAGAAGAAAAAACTATTGTCTAAATTATAGGAGAAGAAATCATGCGACAACAAACTGCTCAAGGTCGATCAAGAAGGATATATGGAGACAAAAATCGGCAGGTCAATCGCAAGAAAGGTGGAAGCGTGGGATAGAAAGAGAAGGAACTAAGTAGAACGTGCTTAATAGTAAGGATGTCAAACCAGTTAAACTTCAAAATAGTGAACCATTGATTTTGGATCTCCAAGAAAGAAAGGTAGTCAAAAATCTAAAGGATGTGGATGATGGTGGAAAAATGAAGGATTCTCTAGTTGCCACCATTTCTACAAATACAAAGGTGAAAGGGAATGTAGAAACAAGGAACGAATGTTTGGTCACAATTAAAAAGGATCACGACATGGAGGCTGACAGTGAGGAAGAAGATGAATATGATGAAATTGGCATCACTAACCCAAGATTTATATCATGATGGTATCATAAATTCTTGGAATCAACTCAAGTGTTGAAAAGAAGAAAGGATGGAAGACAAACAAACAAAGGAGGGAGGAACTCACAAAAGAGAAAAGTATCATGAATATGAAAAAATGTCCCTTAGGAGACCATGAAGATAATAACATGGAAGGTTAGGGGATTGAATTCCCTTAATAAATGGTGCCTAATCAATCTCAAAATAGAAAAATAATACTGATATGGTCCTACTCCAAGAAACAAAGATAGAAATTAAAGGGAAAAAACTACTCAATATGCACAGTTGGGAAGAAGCTTACTCTAATGCTCACGGCTCGACTGGAGCTCTTGGAGTTCTCTAGAGGGGGAATAGTGCAATTATGAACATACTACCAAAGGATAAGAATTGGATACTATGTGAGGTAAACAGTTTAAGAGTTAATTTAAATTTTCTTTTATTCAATATTTATGGGCCTATCAAAAACCAAGATAAGGTAATATTGTGGGATAACCTAAGAAAATTGGTTGTTTATTTATGAGGTAGAAGGGTAATAATGGGGGGAGACTTAAATTTGGTGCTAAGAGGTGATGAAAAGCTGGGGGAGTAAGGCCCCTATGCCCATGAGTAATTTTAGACATTTTCTTATAACCACTAGTCTACTAGATGCTTAGACTAGCAATGGATCCTACACCTGGACAAATAGGATGGAAGGCTCCACAGGTATCAAGGAGAGGGTGGAAAGATTTTTATACTCTCGGGATTGGCTAGAAACCAACATCACTCTAGAATCTAGAATCCTTCCACTCTCAGGATTGAATCATATGCTCGTCGAACTAACAATAAAATTGGAGAATGGACAAACTAGAAGTTCCTACAAGTTTGAAAGAATATGGTTTAGGAAGATAAAACAAGGGGAATTAATCGAAGCATGGTGGAAATTGACTCCAACGTGTATTGGCACAAAAATATTTGTTTTTGAAAACAAATTGCAATATATAAAAGGTAAACTTATAGAGTGGAACATAACTTCATTCAAAAACATATTTGTAGAAAAGAAAAGGATATAGAAAGATTTAGAGATATTAAATGAAAATTTTACAAATAATATGTTCCAGGAAGATTACCAACTAGAAAAAATCTTAATGGAGGAATATAATGAAATCTTGGCTAGAGAAAAAGAATATCTGTGTGCTAAGTCAAGGGAGGTATGCTACTAGAGGGTGACTCAAACACAAAGTTTTTTCACAACACAGTTATAATTGAGGAAAAATGACACCCGTTGCCTCCTCTAAGGGCGAGTGTCCCTCAACCACCTCAAGGGAAAAGCTTAGGTGACAAGGAAGAATAAAGGAGTTTTGGTTATATTTTATGTTTTATGAAATTTTGAGAGATAAGGATTTTAGAGATCAAAAGAGTAGACTTTAGAGGTCTCTTGAGAAAGTTAGTTGCCTCTTGGCCAAGGGTGACAACATGGCATGTAGATGTCCTCATGGCATGTTGTAGTCTCATACGGACTAAAAAATAGAACTTATTGATAGAAACGATAATGAGTCTACTAACTTTTCAAAGATTAAAATCGAGAAGTTACACTAGATTAAAAAAATAATAAAAATAATAGAAAAAAACATAAAAAGGAACTAACATGCATAGATTAAACAAAATGAAATCACAAGAGGTCCATGATATGAGGCCTCTCGCAATGCTCTAAACCAACAACCCGCACACACAAAAATGAGAAAAAAATGTTGGGGTTGTTTAGGGGTTTGCCTTAGTCAAACCCTTGTGTAGGTGTTTCCACCTCCACGAATAGTGAGATAAACAAATAAGAAAGATAATAGATAAAGAGATGGATAGACAAGATAATAGACAAGTTAGAATGACAATATGCTATCAAAATGAAGACAATAATGCAAGAAAGAGATCACACTTACTTTCCTTTGGTGAACAAGAAAGCCAAAAGGAAGAGTGTGCAACCTCTTGAAATGAGCCAAGAAGATAAAAATGGTGATGTAGAAGCCAAATAACAATAGAACTTGCAAGAAAAATGGTGTAGGAGAATAATGAGAGTGTGAGAATGAGATCTAACGTGCTAAGATTGAAAAAGTGGTGAATGAATGAATAAATGAGTGAGTGAGTAGAATGGAAGAATAGTTGAAAGAATGAGGGAAAGGCATGCTAGAGGGTGTTTTTGGGCGTGTCTGCAACCACAAAGGCATTACACTTTGCAGGTAGGCAGAAGTGTAATGTCCTAATGCTCATAGAGTTAGGAATCTTTTTAGGATGGTTGTGCATCATGTAGATGTCTATGCATCGTGCTAGCATCAAAGAAAAAAATTAGTTAAAGATAAAAAATGAAGGGGTTAGGGACTAGATTAAGGTTAGGTGAAGGGGGAATTGCATTATCGACTTTTATTAGGCTAAAGGGGAGACTATGGAATGTGAAATTGCACCGGGTGCAATTTTTGACATTACATTTTTCCCCAATTTAGTGAGCATATGTATTCTAATATGTGTAAGCTAAAGTAGAAAGAGGTTGAAGAGAATATAACCAGGATGAAGAGGATACAGGTCTTCGATCCGATATATGTGATAGAGAATCTGAGCTAAGATGCGAAGAGGACACAGGTCTTTCATCTTGTAAAGTTGATTGCAATCTCACCACAAACATGTTAGCTACAGACAAACACATTAGGAAAAAAAGAAAAAAAAAGTAAACATGATAAAATCTATAGACATGACATAATCTGATCAGATAAAATACAACACTAATAGGTATAGCTAGCAAGCTAGAGACCATACGGCAATCAAATAGGCATGTGGCTACTGCAAACTACATTGTAGAATAGTCACAGAAAAGACAAGACAATTCTAGTTAGGTTACCCCCAAGATAGACAATGAGATCATAAGACATCGAGATATATTTTTAAGATATTTTTTTGAAAAGAATAAATAGATTCTCCAGGATGTATCTATCCTTTATAAAGCTGGTTTGCATAATACTTATTACCTCGAGGAGGATATTCACCAATATGTTAGTCAAGGTTTTAGCCAAGATTTTATATTACATTCAAAAGTGTAATAGGTCTCCAGTTTTTTAGGAGAGTTCTATCACCATCTTTAGGTAGTAGCTTAATGATTCCTTTGTTAAATTCTCTACCCAAAGATCCCTCAACCCCAACTTCTTTATACATTTGGGGGAGATCATCATTGATCCAATCAATGTTTTGCTTATAGAATTCCACTAGGAGGCCATCAACCCCAAGGGACTTATCATTATTTAGGGCCTGGATAGCTTTTACTATTATGTCTGACCAAAGGGTAGCTATGCTTCTAATGGATTTTGAAAAGGTGTATGATAGAGTTGAGTGGGAATTTCTAATACTAGCCTTGGAGGTGTTAGTGTAGGTTTTTTTAATATTATTTTTCCTACACATTATTAAGCATACCTTAGGTTATAAGAGATGTGGTTTATGTGAGGACACATGGCATAATCCATCGATTACATGTGTTGCTCCCACTCACACTTGGGTGGTTGAGTTTCACACTCTCTTTTGGCTTTATATGCCACCTCACAAAAGCACTCATTTGTCTCTTTCTGAGTAGGTTATGCCACATGTTTGGCATTTTCCAAGTAGGAATAACTCCCACCTAATTTGGTTATTTGGGAGTTATTGCCCTCTTGGAATTATTTGCCCACATTCTGCTATATATTTTGCACTCACCTCTTCCTCCTATCTAGCTCCTATCTAGTCTAGATGAGTTCATATTAACTCAATCAATTCAAGGGAGAGTTGAGGCATATTGTATCATTTAGTGTGTGATAATAACATCATTTTTTTATTGCACTATATTCCTGTAGTTTATCTCTTGCTGCTCTCATGTGGAAGGTTTATCTTGGTTTTGCAGGTGATCCTGGGTGCTTGAATTCATCAACAACTCTTACAGGAGGCCTTTGGCTTCCCAAATAATTTTTTTAAATGGGTTAGAATTTTAATGAATGGTACAAATTCCCAAATTGAAATCAATGGATACCTAACAAAAGAATTTGAACTGGAAAGATCAATCAGGCAGGGGTGTCCTCTTGCACTTTCCCTTTTTTTCATTGCTACTGATGCAATTTTCTCTCTTCTAAGGGAATTCTCTGGTTCCCCCATAGTCAAAGACATCTCCTTACCAAACAATGAGGAACTCCTAAACCTACAATTTACAGATGACACTACCATTTTTTTGAGAATGGAAGAAGAAAATATGGAATCATTGTAAAAAAATTTAAATCTGTATTGTCAGGCCTCGGGAGCTAAGATCTCTAGTTCCAAATCTATCATGTTAGGGTAGCAAGATTCTCCCCCAAATTGGTTGAAAATTTTGGGTTCCAATGGGGTGGCCCTTCTATGCAGGTGATATACCTGGGTATCCCATTTGTTGTAAGTCCATGTCTGAAGAACATGTGGTAGTGGATAAAATACAAGATTGAAAATAAGCTAAACAAATAGGATAAGCAATACCTCTCACTAGTTGGGAGGGTGTAGGTTCATAAAAAAAAAAATCCTCTTACAATCTCTACTACTCCTTAGTGTGGCTCTTTAGCAGTTATCAAGTAAATGAGATCCAAAAAAGGATTAGGAAATTTCTTTGGTCAGATGGAAAAGGGAAAAAGAAGCAACATTCAGTAAACTGGGGATGGTGTTGTATGGTCAAATTCAAAGGTGGATTGGGACTGAAGGATTTAAAAGTACATGCTCTGGCTACTAAGTGGATTCTTAACTCTCTACAAGGAGATGAACCCTGGAAGGTTCTAATAAGAAATAACATATAGATGGTAGTACCCAAACAAGCCAAACCATGGAAAACTCTCCCCTTTAGTGACCTTGTGGCTGGTAAGTTCCCAGTATCTCCAACAAGATTAGTGGTGTTCAAAAGCCTATGGAAGGCTTGGGAATCTGTGAACTATAAAATTTGTAATAAAGGCATAATAGATAATAACAACTGCATTCTGGATGAGAGATCCATATGGTGGAATCTCATGCACAAATATAATCCCCTGGTACTTATGCAAGGCTGCTCTGCAAAAATTTTGGCTTCTAAGGGCATCAAGTGCTTTAAAGATATCTTAAGTAATGGGGTTATCAAACCTTGGGACACCCTGTGCCAGGAATTTGACCTCCCCCCCTCTAATTGGAGAACTTACTCCATGATTAAAAATGCTTGTAAAAATCTACGCTTGCCCAAAAATTGCAGCAATCATAAAGATGGTTTCACACAATTCAAATGGGAAGATGGTTCACCTATCTACAAGGTTAACACAAAAATTATTTATAACTCCCTAACTAATGTTAACTCTTTGTTTGATTCTTTGAACCATGTTTGGAATCTTTCTTTGTCTTATAGGAATTGACAAAGTTTTTTTATTAATAATTGATCTAGTTGTGTTGAACCAAAAATAGCCTACTTTAAATGTTTATTAATTTTGTAGAGATTTCCCTACAAATATAACCATACTAATATTGATCTATGTAGCTTTTGCAGAAATCCTGAAACAATCAAACATATTTTCTTTGAATGTTTTTATGCAAAAGAGGTTTGGAATTTACTTTTCTTTGACCTTGATGGTTGGAAAGGAAATATTAAGTGGATTGAAATCTTGTTGGGTACAGTTGATGGATTAAATAATTAATTTAATTTGTTTTGGTTAATTCTCACTAATGAAATCTTATGGAAAATCTAGATTAGAAGGAATGAGGAAAAAGATCAAGGGGTTAAAATATCGCTTACTAAGTTTTACAAAAAACTCATCTTTCACGAAATTGCTATGTATGTAAAGATAACAATAGATCTTAAGGAAAAAGTTTCACAACCTTCTAAAAGATGGAAAAGTTCTAATAAAGATGGGGGAGATCAAGTATGGCCATATACAGGCTTTTGACAAAGACACTAGCATCCCCATAATGAATGGGATGGCAAAGATCCTAAAGTCCTATAACCAAGTGATGGAGGAAAAACCTAAGAAAGAAAGGAATCAAACAAGGATCTTCAACAACAATTCTCCAGACCTGGGCACTTAAGCAACTAGAAAAAATGAAGACCTATCACTCAACTACCCTCCATTGGACATGCTTAATGGTGGATCATGAACCTATTTTGATTAAATCTATATTTTGGCATGAACAATGATTTTTTCCTAAAGAATATGCATTATAGGATTGTAAACAATAGCGTACTATAGATGATGCATGACTATTTTTGTTTTTTTTTCTGTTTTAGTGCATATTATGTAATATGCTACAACTGTTACTAGACAGTGGATAATGCACAATAGATTGTTGTATATGTTTTCTTCATGATCTTTAATAAAAAAAAGAATAAATAGATATGATAGCCCCCCTTAGAATGATGTATGCTACGTAGAGGAGCACATGTCATTCTAAGGAGAAGAGAAAGATAAAGAGATGTCATGACACAAAATACATAGCGAGATGTATTCGTGGAATATTGTCACACGAGGGATAACACATAGAATCCATGACATCAAGATCACAGGGGGATCCAATTATTTGAGGTCAGAATTGATCATAGACATATATATATATAATGCATATGAATTGTCATCATCCCCAGATAGATCAAAACGAGAAGAAGAGCACATGAAGAAAAAATAAAAAAAGTCAGGTCAACATGGAAGAGGCCTAAATTCCCCAACGCTTTGCAGTGTTCTTGATGTTAAAAAGAAAAGTTTACGAAAAATAGAAGAATGATGAGACAAATAGAAGTGTATGACATTTTCTCTCCTATATCCAAGTACCTACAAGGGTAGCAAGGGTCCTCTAGGTGAGAGCACAAACATTAACAAACAAGTATGTGGGAACAAAAACAAACACACACAAATATAATCTAAAGATAAAGAAGAGGTATCACTCTAGTCTGACACTTCCAACAAGTCATCCTGCTCCCAATCTAGATCATCATAGGCTTAGGGAAGACGAGCCTATAAGGGATAACAAGGGCAGTTCCTTTCGACTCGCCTACAGCAAGAGCCAAAGAGGAAGCCCCCTTGAGGTCTCTATCAACAAGCTCATATGAGTTCAACATCATTGATCTAGCAAAGATAGATGAGAAATTCAAGATATCCTCCAATGAGTCAAACATACACTTTGTCAGAGCGAAGTGTTGGAACTGAACAAGAGGAGGATGAGAAACTTGAGAGTCATTTCTAACCTTTGAAAAAGGGGCAGTGAAAAACTTCGGTCAAGGAGGGGTCATCTTTGTCACGAGAATGATACAAGCCAAAGTAGAACAAGATACAAAAGACAAAGAAGACCTTTTGCGACCATCATTTGAAATGAGGTCGTCCTCCAACTTATGCTTAAGAAAAAGATGGGGGGTCCTCACAATAGAATCAAAAGAGGGGGAAGGATATGGAGCCATGATAGACACAACCTTTGTATGAGGCATATGTATGGGCTCAAGGAAAGGAGGAAGATCTCGTAAAGAAGTGATCAAACGAGGCTCTATAGAAGGAGCGATGAACACTTGCATGTGCTTGGGATGAGGCTCATCGAGATTCATCGAGGAAGTCAAAATAATAATATAAGTGATGGGAACAAAATTTGAAATGGAACAAAAACAAAAGCAGAAGGGGAGAATAAAGCAGAAGTAGAAAGAGCAGGTGCATCCTCAATCTTTTGTGAAGCTTCACGCTCTCACACCAACGCTCGTCGATGATGCTTATGCTCATGTTCAAGTTGATTATGATGGCTATGGGCACTAGTAGGTGTATCTAGAGAAGACTCTAGGGGATCCTATTTCATCGAAGGAGTAGCCTCCATAGTCGTCACCAATGGAAAATAGACTCTTGAGGAGGTACATGAGGAGGATTAGAGATAGAGATAGGGGTCTTAACTACATACCCCTTCCCCTTGTCTACTTTAGAGGTAGGTGGAGGAATGGGAAGAAGCCTAAGAGGTTGAGATGCAAGAAAAACTCCATGTGAATGCTTCCCCTTACCATACAGGGTGGATCAGGGAACAATGGGTAAAATGAGGAGTTGAAAGACTTATGGTTTGGACTTCCACAACACCGGTGCCTTTCCTTTTCTTGTTCCAAGCATAGTAGGAGGAACATAGTACACCATCAAAGGTTTTGAAGCTACACAAGAAGAGTAAGAAGAGGGAGAAGAAGGCTTATGGGAGAGAGCTTGCTTGTCCTTAGCCTTTGAAGGTGCAAAGGATGAGGCATGTTGATGTGCATGCACAAAGGCCTTCATAGAGATAGCATGAAAAGAAGGTGGGAAGAAAACATTATAGATCGAACCTCCTGTCTTACACCTAAAGTAGACCTTGTAGAGAAAGTCCCCTCGATGTGGTAAGGGTTTGGCTTAGAGAGCAGGCCAAAAATGGTCTAGGGAAAAGCCCCTACTACACAAGAAGAGGAACATAGTACACCATTGGAGGTTGTGAAGCTACACAAGAAGAGGAATAAGAGGGAGGAGAAGGCTTATGGGAGAGAGCTTGCTTGTCCTTAGCCTTTGAATGTGGAGAGGATGAGGCATGTTGATGTGCATGCATAGAGGCCTTAATAGAGATAGCATGGGAAGAAGGTGGGAAGACAACATTAGAGATAGAACATCCTGTCTTATACCTAAAGTAGGCCTTGTAGATAAATTCCCCTCGATGTGGTAAGGGTCCAACTAGAGCATGCCAAAAATGGTCCAAGGAAAATCCCCCATGTGACACAAGCAATTTATATCAGTGTCTTGGATAGTATACACCATGCCATCATGAGGAAACTTCAAACACTAGTGGGAAAGAGGTAATTGCATACATGGATACTAGTCATGGAATTTCTAGCCTAACCCTAAATAGGTCAAATTCAGATGTCACAATAAATGGGACTTCAAGAGATCTAGATCCGACAAGGACCAACAAAGAGATAGATCTAATAGGTGGGACAGAAAGACCATCATGAGTACAAAGCATGGTATGTGACTCGTCATATTTATCCTTGTGTAGGTTTTTAATAAATAGGTTCTCCTTTGTGATGGCATTGACCTGATTAGCAGGGTTAACCATAACGTGAGTCATGAAATTATCATTGACTTGAGCTGATATGTATAACAAAGAAGGCTCCTTGTTCAGAGGCAAGTCATGAGGTGTGAATTTTATGTTGGATTTCCTATCCACATGACCTAAAGGAGGAATATGAGTGAATTAAACCATGTTCACGTATTTGGATGGAATGGGATTAGCAGATGAAGAAGCAGGCATTATCAGGTTGGTAGAATGAGAAGGGAATTGATATGTGTATATTTGTAGTTGGCTATTAGGCTTGTCTATAAATTTATGAGAACTTTATTTCCTACCATCGATTCAAATGGTACCATTGTCGATGTGGCCTTGGATGACATGTCTAAGATGCATGCATCATTCGGTATTGTGATTGGAGACTCGGTGGTATTGAAAAAAAAATTGTGCATTATACTAGTTAAGATAGGGTTCGAACAATAGTTTTATTTCTGGGAGGGAAATTAAACCATCTTTTAACATTTTTTTAAGAACACTCATGTAGGACTCAGATAACTTTTTGAAGATTCTATTACATCTTGCAAGGTTCTTTTTAGTAGGAACATATACCATGTTCGCTACTGCTTTATTCTTTTTTGATTCCTTAGAAACAAACATGGCTAATTGAATATCTAAATGAGAAGACTAGGAGGAATCCTTGTACCACATTACCATCTATTGATATTCATGTAGTACAACACATAGATGAGAAAAGGAAGGATACTTAATCAAGAGCAATTTTAGTCTCAATGCCAAAAATGGATTTTCAATGAACACACACTGAATGTTGAAGTCTGACAAGGCATAAGAGATTTGGGAGAACAAAGATTGATATCAAGCAATGAAATCAATTACTTTTCATGAGTTCCTTGCTTGCAGGTCGGACGAGATCAATGAATGAAATCTTCAGCTCAATATTTTCCTAAAACTATTATAAGAACTAATTTACCAACTGGTTGAAAGAGAAGATGGAATTATTAGGAAGTGAGCAAAATCATTCCAATGTAGCATCCTTGAGGGACCATGGGAATATATTTTCTAGCAAAGCATCATGATAAAAGAAATCACTACACATGGGAGTTGTAAAGGATGAGACATGTGTCTATGGGTCACCTCTACCATTGTACTTTTCAAACTTAGGAATTTCTATCCCTTGAGGGATGGGAGTATTTAGAATAGCAAGGGCTAGAGGGTTGCAACAATAATACAGTTGAAGTGTGGATTGAGAAATGGAGCTAGCTAGGATGGCCAACTATGATTGCATCTGCCCTATGTTTTGTAGCAAAGTATCAAGGACGGGATCGATTGAGGGTGCCTAACTAGTAGAGGTGTTAGAGGTTCGAGTTTTGGATGTAGGAATTTTGAATCCCAAAGAGAATCAAATCACTTTAATTCTAAAACCCTCTAGGGGCACTATTTTGGTATTATCAACAACAAAAATAGAAGCAATGGAAGGAATCATGTCTACCATATGCATGGACACTCCTAGCATCAGAACATACAACTAGTGACCAGTGATTTCTAATTGAATGTCTTGAGGGTTACCCAAGATAGAATTGTACATGGGTACATGGGTGTCCACTATATTGGCAATCCCTTGAAGCAACCCCAAACCTTTGCAATCCAAAATAAGAAGATTTCTCAGACTGTTAAGAAGAGAAGTTGCTTGAGCATATGAGTTTTCTTTTTTCACAAATTCCTCAAACTCTTTGAGTCTCTCTTCCAAAGACTAGATCTTCTCAATTTGGGAATCCTAAGAGAAGATTCACAAGATAGGGGAGAAGAAGAGTTAAAAGGAGTGGTTGGTGGAGACTCCGCTTGAACTTCAACTAATGGATGAGTAGAAACAAAAGGAAGAGAAAACTTGATGGGAGACTTGTAGAGAATTCCTCAAAATCAGGACCTTAGCAAGGATTGAACTGTCTTCTAGAACCCATATCTAGATGCTAATAAATTCTCTTAACTACATGTTCTAAGATAGTAGATTGGCTTGTGAGACTCATAAAAAGCATCACAACAGTCTATCCAATACACGTATTGACAAGAGAGAAGAAAAATTTCAGCAAAAAGATAAAGGTAAGAATAGGTTCACGTTGGGTTCACCAAAATTTAGAGGAAAAATGAAACCCCCTACCTCCTTTAAGGGTTAGTGTTCCTTAACTACCTCAAGGGAAAAGCTCAGGTGACAAGGAAAAATAAAGGAGTTTTGGTTATATTTTATGGTTTATGAAAGATTGAGAGATAAGGATTTTAGAGGCTGAAAGAGAAGACTTCAGAGGTCTCATGAGTGTAGACACATAAAAATGTCCTAAGCCTTCGAGCGTCATTTTTCTTCATCCTCGTCCTTCAATAATTGAATAATTTTAGTTATTCAATTATGTTTGATTATATTTCTCTATTAATTAAATAATTTTTAATAATTATTTAATTAATTCACTTTCTAATATTTATTCTATCCCGACCGATTAAATAAACTAATTGCGTCACTAATTTCTTCCTCTTCTTCAATAGTTAAATAAATTATTATTTATTTAATTATTTTGTCATCTTTCATCTATAGTTAAATAATTACCATTAATTATTTATCTATTCATGGTCCTTTAATTCTTCCATAGTTAAATAATTATTAAAATCATTTAACTATCCCATGCCACCTCTCCTAATTAAATAGTTAATCTAAATTAATTATTTAAGGTCTAATTTCTATCTCTCCATTTAATTAAATTAATAAATTAAAATTAAATGTTTCTTTTCATTTTCCAAATAAATAATTTGAATAAATTATTTATTTTCCACTTGTCCATTTCTCTATTTTAAATAAATTATTTGAATAAATAATTTATTTTCCATTTGTCCTTTTTTCAAATAAATAATTTGAATAAATTATTTATTTTCCACTATCCATTTCCTCTATTTTCAAATAAATTATTTGAATAAATTATTTATTTTCCACTTGTCCATTTCATTTTTGAATAAATAATTTAAAATAAATTATTTTCCACTTGGTCAAAGATGCCTTGTCATAGGGAAGGGGCCTAATTTGGTAACTCCGGCTTGCCTCGCTGGTCAGAGTTCTAGTCTCAGATCCGAGGGTGACGGCCACTTAAAAGTTTACCAGCACTATAGGGGTCACCCATTCCCAAAAAAAAAAAAGATGCCTTGTCATAATCCCCTGTCATAACATTCATTTCCTATCATAGCCTGCATGTCCCTGCATGTCCTTGCATGCCTATCCTAGCCTGTATGTTTGTCATGGCCTGCATGTCTTTGCATGTCTTCCTGTCATGATTCCTCTAAGAATAGCATATTCTTGGTGCATCAATTCTGGACCATTGATCTTGGAATCTTTCTAGAAGATTAATCTCAACCGTCCATTCGAATGGTTGTCTATAAAAGCAACCTTCCTTCTCCATTTTCAGCTTAACAGCTATTCTTCTCCAACTTTCTACTTATCATTTGCAAGTATTTGCACAAGTTACACTACAAATCTGAGGGCATATTTGCAAAAGGAGAAATAGGAGAGCAAGAGAAGGAATCAACTACAATATGGGGAGTGTTTTATTTTGTTTGCTTTCATTTTGATATCTCCATTTTGTTTGTTTTCTCTTGTTTGGATGAGGTTAATAGTTTAGAGGTGCTGGCTGTCACTTTATCTATCCTATTTGATTTTCTAACCCCATCTTACATTTGGTGAACTCGACATTTGTTTTCTTGCAGAGAAATTGGTTTGTTTGTTTTTGTTGTTTTGTAGATTACAGCCAATAATTTATGTGAAATCTCGTCATCTTCTTTGGAGCACAAAAAAATTGGCGCATGGAATCTTTAAAAATGATTATCTGGATTTTGTAGGCCTCGTTCTTAGCTTTCCGAAACTTTAAACGGTTTGAAATTTCGTTAAGTTTTGATAAAGTTATCGCTGTTTTAATTTTCTGTTGTCTTTAAACTTTTCTTTTGAATTACTAATCTCTTGTTTTTAGCATGTGGCATAGCTTGGAGGAAGTCTAAAAATTGTTTCTATAGAAACAAAAATCAAACTTTTTTTCATTTCTTTAGGCATAATAAATTTTGTTTGTTTTCAACAACAACAAATTGCATTTACACTCATGAAGATAAAATGAACCACAATTTGCATGTCACTCATTTGGTCTTAAAATGAACAACAAATTGCATTTACACTCATGAGGATAAAATGAACCACAATTTGCATGTCACTCATTTGGTCTTAAAATGAACAACAAATTGCATATTTCATTCATGGGGTTTAAAACGAACAACAAATTTGCATGAATCACTCATTGGGCCTAAAATTTACAATTACAACTTGCATTTTCATGTCATTGGGCTAAAATGAACACAAACATGCATTGAAAATCATATGGTTAAAATGAACTTGCATTCTTACGACATGAGTTTAAAATGAACTTTGTTTTTCATATTTTAAGTTAAACTTTTAAAAAGAACAAAGTGTCTTGTGTGTCCTCCTCACATTATCATTTGGTAATTAAAATTTACAAGTGTCTTCAAATTTTGTCACCTTGATGCAATAATCGAAGTATCCTCTCCCCTTGCACATTCATGCGATCCTGGGTGTAAGAGAAACGGTTATTGCCTCTAGAACTTGGGTCTGCCTTGGTGGGAAAAAGTACTCACCCCAAGGCGACTCAGACTGGCAACAGAGCTTTTTGGCCAAGCTACCCCCGACCGGTATATAAATGTGAATCCTAAGGGAAAACCTAGGGTTACGAGTGCGGATGTGTCATACGGACCAAGTAGTACTCCCCAAAACCCTGTTGAGCTTAACCTCTTCAGGCTGGAGTGCCTCCTAAGCAGAGCTTAATCTTGCGCCCCATGTATGGCCACTCAAACAGGGGTCCCAATTAAACACCTTTGTGTAGTAGCCAAAAACCTTCTATTTGCTAGCGCAGCACCGGTCGGTGTGAAGGCATCCACATCTTCGCAGTCTATAGTAGAGGTGATCAATCTGCCATGGGAGTTTCATGGGGGTTGGAAGTTTGGTTGGCCTGAGAAGAGAGTGCACTGTAAGGGGGAGCCCGTGCAGCCAAGCTTCTGGATTCACACGCTACTGATATGCGGTTGGGGAAACCCACGTGGAATCTAGTGAATATTGTCCTAGCCTAACCATAGGATTGTGCTTGTCTCATGTGTGTTTGCATACACCAAAACATTGTGCTTGTCAAGTGCTTGCTGGATTTTCAAACAATATACACAACATTCACAATCTAGACACAAACAATCAACGTCAGACAACTCAAACTTTTCAGCAAAACATCCAAAAAACAGTCTCAGCCTGCTGTCAAACATTTTTTTTCTAAGAGGTCTTTGTCAGAAATCAGCTTTGAAATTGCTCAAAATCTTTATTATTCAACCATTAGTTTGTATTCTTGACCATAGGTTTAATCTTTCAAATTTTAGTTACATGCATTAGGCTTCATAATCATAAATTCTTGCATTAGTTTGACCCTAGGTTTTCATCTTTGCATACTTTGGATTAGGTCAACCTTACCTCACTTTGCAAAATCTTGAATTTCAAAATTAGGTTATCATTGGACTTAGACATCATTTAGTCATTGTCCTTTTGTGAGATCCTTCCAACTCAAAAGTCTAGTTAGGAAGACTCACTTGTCATTTAGTCCTTCAAACAAGTCCATTGATATTCCAAAATTGAGATATAGATCAAGCATAGGGTGGTTAGGCAACCTTCTTCCAAATCATTTTAGACCTTTGTATTTGCATACCTTAGACATTCAAATCATTTCAGTCCTCACCTTGGATATCTTTAAAGTCCAAAATATTGTCATCATAGTCCTCATTTGGCATCTAGACTTTGCATTGGTCATTTCCTTAACCAACATTTTCACATTAGTCCTCACTGTCACCTTGGCATTTGACATCCTTTCTTAACAATTTATCACCTTGCATTAATCATTTTCTTTAGGCAAACGTCATTATCACCTTGCATTGACATCCTCCAAAAATACAAACAAAAAAATTAGTGTCATAACTTGTCATCTTAGTCTTCATTGTCCTTTGGCATTAGTCATTTTCTTTAGAAAACATTGTCATATTGCATCCCTTATTGTCAAAAAATTCAAAAACATAGTTTTACATTGTCATCCTTTATCCAAAAAAATCCAAAAACATAGTCTTGCATTATCATCTCTTTGCATCATCATCCTAGTCACCTTGGCTTTTGACATACCTGCATTATCATCTCTTTGCATTGTCATCCATTATCACATAAAAAGACAAAAACATAAGCTAGTGTCATATTTGCATTATCATTATCTTCATTTGAGCAATTTCCTTTGATGGTGGAGACAAGACTTCAACGAAAGAAAAAACAAATGGAAGACTTGGGACAAGACTTTAACAACACAAATATCAACACCAATCCCAATGACTGGATCTTTGACGACCCATTTGGCAATTTGAATGCACAATCTTCCATGAACATGTCAACTTCCTTTCAAAATCCACTTTTCGAACAATTCATACAAAGAGATCAAAATGGACAAGTCTATGTTGAAAACTTAGAGGTAGCAGCCCAAAATCCTGAAGTTGCTTCATTTGTAGAAGAATTGGTCTTGAATGATCCCGATAGATACCTTGCTATGCTTTTAGACCAAGGCGCAAAATTACCAAAGGCTTCGACATTAATACCATACGACCTGTCTCTCCTAATAATATGACACAAAACACAACATCCCAACATGACACAAACAATACCTCAACCAATAACATTGTCATTACTACACAAGTTGCTACTACCACCATTAATGCGACATCTAGTGGCACTATACATCAAAACACCTCCACCTCCACTAATATGACATCTATTGGAGGAACATCTACTATGACCATGCCTACAATGTCCACATCATCTTCACAAACGATAGGAGCTACCTTTTCATAGTCCATGCCTACAACATCCACATCATCTTCAAAAATGATAGGAACCACCTTTGCATCTACATCAGTAGGCACCACCTCCTCAAATCCTATGATTGGTTCTTCATCTATGACAATGGGGGCATCTTCATCACATCTTACAGTGGAACCTCATTTAATCCATTTGGACGAAATTCACAACATGTTTTCATTAAAGGTCCTCAACACAACATTAACACATCATCGCAAATGAACATCCCACATGGACAAGGGCACAATACACATATATCACATGGACACTTTCAAGGACCACACACTACCATGCCACACAGACAATTCTTTCATCAAGGACAAGGAACTCAAATGATGCAACAAATGCATACCTTTGGACATCAAACAAGTCAGGGACCTCAAATACAGACAAACATGGCTGGGTCATATATTCCTACGTACTCATCCCAGATTCATACTCAACAACATATCCCCAATCACAACTGGCAATATCAACAAAACATACCTTACTTTCAGGCAACCAATGATCCCGTTGTACACACCTTGCTAGCAAAAGTGGATGATCTTCAAAAATAGATGGAAAATATGAAAACCTCTGACAAGAAGACGCAAATTTCATATGACTTATGTCCATATCCTTTTGATACAATGTTGTACATGCCACCATTTCCACATGGTTATGTGGCTCCAAACTTCAACAAATACAACGGTAAAACAAATCCACTTGACCACATCAGAGAGTTTGTAACAAGTTGTGTGGATATCGCTCATGAGCACACATATCTAATGCGATTGTTTCATAAAAGCCTCACAGGACCAGCCCTAGAATGGTTCTATACACTGCAACCTGGAATACAGTCATGGAAAGAACTTGCTGAAAAATTTGTGAAAAATTACACATACAACATTGACACAGACACCTCCATTGCCAACTTATGCCAACTCACACAAGAAGATTTAGGTGAAACCTTTTTACCATTCTTTCAAAAATGGAGGGGCCTAGCGAGTCGTTGTCATATAGACATACCTGAAAAGGAAAAAGTTGACATGTTCGTACAAACGTTAATGGGCCCATTGAAAAATGGCTTGCGTGTTCATTGTTGCACAAATTTTGTAGACCTAGTTGAACGAGGTGTCCAAGTGGAACAAGCCCTCATAGCTGAAGGAAGACTAAAATACGGTCCTAAAAACACAAATGCAAACCCTCCTTCTGCTGACAAAACCAAATTTTGGGTTAAGAACAAACATGTTACCGACGATGGTGTAGTCGATGCTAAGGTTGTCAAAACTATGGGTCCTATGATTACTCTAAAAGGGACACAACCACAAAACACACAAATGATGACACAAAACTATGTTGCTAATGCTATCCAGACAAATCAGAATAACCAAGGCAATCAAAACAATCAAATTCAAGGGCAGCCTAGACAACCAAGACAATTCCTTAGAAATCACACATATACCCCTTTGGGTGAACCTATTGACGAAGTACTCAAGAAATGCGTTCAAAATGGTGTCATCACACTTCAGGACCCCAAACCATATGACCCTGGACAGTTTAAACCATCTTGGTGGGATGGTAATGCATTTTGTGACTATCACCAAATAAAAGGACACAAAACATCTTCTTGTAAACAATTGAAAAATATGGTACAAGACCTTATTGAAAAATGTATCATTGAAGTTGGAAGGCCACAGTTTGCCTCTAATGTGGATCATACAATACACAAGAACCCACTGCAGGATCATGGTTCAAGAAACCCTTCTATGTCAAACCTTAATAACAATACTCAAGCCAACCATGCCCGTATTGCATACGACTATTCTGGGGGACCTATTATACATCACATTAGAACAACTGAGGAACATGTCTGCACAGTCACCGTTAGAAAGGTCCCTAAATGCAATGTCACCACTCGCGGTGGAAAGATCACCATAGCCGACCCTCCTCCCCATAGACAACCAAAGGTAACAATAGTTGGCCCGTCCACTTCACAGTCGTAATCCCGTCCACAAAACAAGCAATCCCAACCTAAAGGAAACTTTAATCTTATTGACCAGCTTGGAAAAACACTTGCACAAATCTCTATTCTTGAGTTGTTACGCATCTCACCTGCCCATAAGGCCATCCTAGACAAAACACTGCAAGAATCCTTTGTTCCCCAAGATATTGATGTCAACCAATTTGAAGCCATGGTAGGATATCTCACGACACCCCACCATATCACCTTTTCTGACCAAGACTATTCGTCATCCAAATCCAACCATAATGATGCCCTTCATATCAAAGTCCTTGTTCATAAACATAAGGTCAGACGAGTCTTAGTAGATGGTGGAGCAAGACTAAATATATGTTCTTTAAAATTGGTCAAGGCACTAGGCTTTTCTGATGCTTGCGTAGACGCCACAAGAAGCATAGTTATCAAGGAATATGATGATGAAGAACGTTCCTCTCGGGGCGTAGTTACACTCCCAATTCGAATCGGACCAGTCATTGTCGACACCACTTGTCAAGTTCTGGATTTAGACCTGCCATACAACATTTTACTCGGTCGACCTTGGATCCACGCTCTGAAGGCCATCCCTTCCACCTATCACCAATGCTTAAAATTTCCTTTTGAAGGCACTGAGATTACTATATATGGAGACCCTGATCCGTTCCAATATTGTACCAACTTATGAGGTGTCTCGGAACACCAAGTCCCTATCAATAGGGAAGCTCTGACGTCGTTGTCTTCCAAATTCATTGATCCCTCAGCACTCGTGAAGTCTCCTGCCTCTTCATCAACCACATCCGCTTCTGCTTCTTCCACCACCATGACCATCTCCATAACACCTTCCACTTCATGTATCACCCCAAGCTTCGACCCGAGGTTCCAAATTCAGGATCAAGGATGTGGAGAGTACACGTTGAATACAACCTATTGCATAACCAAGATGCCCAAGTCTCCCCAGGTCTATGGAAAACCTTGTTTCAGAATACAAGAAAAATAAACTTTCAGGGTTCCTCCAAATACAGTTTTCATAAAGTGGAGTGAAATGAGTCAAGAGGACACAGATGATATACTATCCTGGATTTATAGAGAACCACGAGACTTCACTCCCTTGCCAGTAACAATATATGGAAAAGGATACAAGATGATAAAAGCAAAAGGTTATGATGGAAAAAGTGGTCTTGGAAAGGATAAAAATGGAAGGCGTGAGCCAATATTAGTTTCAGAAAGACCAAAACATCTTGGGTTAGGGTTAGGTCCACAAGAATCTGGCGATCCAAGTACCAATGTGCTTCCATGTGAGTTAGTGTATGCTTTAGACTGTGTTGAGACAACTAAGGACACCTCCTCTGAAACTGACTCTCACGAATGGGAATTTGGCTCTCAGTAATCCTTAAGTGACTACTACCTTGATGAATTATTCCTCGAACCTAGCGAGCCTACATTTGAGGAACGATTCTGGAAAATATTTAAGATCGATACAACATCAAATGATGTCAAGTCTAGATCATGTTCTATTCCCATTCATCCCAGTCCTGACATACCAACCCAGTCATTCCAAATTGATGACAATCATTCAGAACCACCTGAAACGTCACTTGCCACTACTGATCCTGACTCTAATGCTACTCCCTTTGTCCCTTATTTCGCTGGTGAGTATGAAACAAGCGAAGGAGAATACTGGATAGAATCCGACATAGAGCTAGACGATGACAATTTCATTTTTAATGTCTCGACATCCATTTGCATGCTTTCCTTGTCATCTCCTCAATTTGCAAATGCTAATGATGGGATATCTTTAGTTTACCCTGACCTAATTGACTAGAACCAACAAGGCCCACCAGTAATGGACACTTTTCAAAATGATGAGGCTTTAGCAGAATTTCTTGGACTACGTGAGGGCATTCCAAATGGGGATCACAAAGTTGGATTTTCCATTGACTTGGATTGTGCTGCTTATTTTGGGGAGACTGTGCCATCCTTTAGTCACAAAATTAAAAAGAAAAATAAAGTAAAAAATAATACGTCTCTAGGTGAAAACCAAAAGGCACCTTCTAATGACAAAATAGTAAAAATAAAGGACGTATCCGAGGGTGAAAACCTCCCTGAAGCACCTAAGGGTGGAGGATTGGACTTTCTCCCCGTGGACAAAGAAAAATCAGCAATGCTTGTAGAAGACACCATACCAGTTAATATAGCTATTGTGGAAGACCCCAAAATGGTCCTCTTTGCGGCATCATTGATAGAGGTTGAACAACCAATACTTCAAAAGTTCTTCTCAGAACGCAAGGTAAACTTTGCATGGTCTTATGCTGACATGCCAGGATTAGATCCTGAGTTAGTATTGCATCACTTGCCATTATTTCCAGATGCCAAGCCAGTAAAACAAAAGCTAAGAAAAATGCACCCACAAGTGGCATTGTTGGTTAAAGTTGAACTCAAAAAGTTGTTGGATGTGGGTTTTATCAAATCAATTGACTATGTTGAGTGGATATCCAGCCTCGTACCTGTCACTAAGTATACTGGACAGATTCGTGTATGCACAGACTTCTAAGACCTCAATAAAGCATGTCCTAAAGATGATTTTCCTCTGTCGAACATTGACATCATTGTGGACCTTACAGCTGGATATGAGATGTTGTCCCTTATGGATGGTTTCTCGGGTTATAATTAGATTCGTATTTCCCCTGAAGATCAACACAAAACTACTTTCACATGCCCTTGGGGTACATACTGTTGGACTATAATGTTGTTTGGTCTTAAAAATGCAGGTGCTACATATCAAAGGGCAATGACAACAATATTCCATGACATGATACACACATTAATGGAGGACTATGTAGATGACCTTTTGGAAAAGTCATTGACAAGAAAAGACCACCTTTCAGTATTGGACAAAGTTTTCAGGAGGTTGGAACAGTATAAGGTCTGGTTAAACCCGAAAAAGTGTGTTTTTGGTGTAGCATCAAGCAAGTTATTGGGATACATAGTCTCCTATAGAGGAATTGAAGTTGATCCCGCTAAAGTCAAAGCTATATTGGATATGCCTCCTCCTAAGGGAATCAGTGACCTAAGAATGCTACAAGGTAGACTTCAATCCGTCAGACGATTTATTGCTCAACTCGCAGATAGGTGTCAACCATTCCAGTATCTTCTATGCAAAGGGATCCCCTTTGTGTGGACAGATAAGTGTCAGGAAGCATTCAACCAGATCAAACAGTATTTATTGTCACCTCCAGTTCTCATGCCTCCTATCCAAGGAAAACCATTAATTTTGTACATCTCTGCAACTACTTCAGCACTGGGGGCATTACTAGCACAAAATGACTATGAAGAAAAAGAGAGGGCCATATATTATATCAGTCGAACACTGGTGGGGTATGAGCTAAATTACACACCCATTGAACGTTCTTGTTTGGCAGTTGTATTTGCAGCCCAAAAATTAAGGCATTACATGTTAAACCATAAGACACATTTGGTAGCTAAGATCGATCCCT
>VDFB02346893.1:0-40525 GCA_007258455.2 Sequoia sempervirens | reverse complement strand
CTCGAAAGTTTTCATCTTGCTGATACAGGGGAACATACTTCAACAGACGAGTGAACTTCTCCCAATATTCATTAACTGATAGGCCTCCCTGCCTCAAATTCTCAAAGTCTAGCAACTTTTGGTCATAATATGTCTGCGGAAGCCATCTTTGACGAAATAATCGTACAAACTGCTCCCACGACACCTCAGCTGCTGCCATATCCATTTCCGCCCTTTTGTTTTCCCACCAGGTGGCAGCCTCTCCTATCAACTGATAGGCCGCCCAAGCTGCTTTTGAATTATCCGAATAATCTCTCAACTCAAAGTATTTTTCCATCTCCGTCAACCACGCCTCTGCGGAATCACCCGTTACAGAGCCCTCAAACTTAGGGGGTTTGATTTTCTTCATATCCTGGGCTAGTTCATCAGCCAATTTATTTTTCTTGTTTTCTAGTGTCAAGGTTTTCGAAGTTTCCCCTTGCTGTTCACTTTGGTTTTCCGTTCTCTCATCACTTGCCACGTGATGCCCTTCCACTTTTCTTTCCAAGTTAGCTATTCGATTCTGGGTTGCATTCATCAAGGCTAATAATTGGTCCAGTTTAGCCATGGGGTTATCATTTTGGTCCTCTCTTATTCCATTTCCGGGATTTTCCATTATGATGATATCCTGAAGATACATTAATGACTCTAATTAGTCTTATTGTTTATTTATTTTAGACTTGATTATTTGCACAGCTCATCTAGTTTTTCCAGACATCAAGACACATTTGCATTTTTAAAAGTAATTTTACAAAATTCGGTTGATGCAAGCAAAAATTTTTATTTATTGCTTAAATATGGATCATCACGTCCTGTGCTTGATCCTTACAAAATTTTTCTCTATCACATCTTGTGATTTACTTATACAAAATTCTCTATCGCATCCTGCGATAATTCTTTTATTTTAAAATAGTACAAAATTTCCATCATTCCGATGGTAGATTCCTTATAAGGATTACAAAATGTTTAGTATTCCCATACTAGTCTCAGTTCCATGATTAAGGTTCAGTTTCACTAGCTCGGTTGGACTTCTCTTGATCATGGAGTCCGATGTGCGGAAGAGGTCTGTAACCCGAGGTTGGAGTTGTCTCAAGTTGGGTTTTCAGTTGAGCATACTTCTCGGTGTTGGTTTTGATCATTTCAACCAATATTTTGACTTTCAGTTTTTCTTTTCTTAAGGCCGTCCATTTCTTCCTCTCCTTTCGGAGTCTTGTTAGGGCTTCAACCATCGTCTCAGTATCCGATGGGAGAGAACAGTCTGAATAGTCGTAAGATAATCTGATCTTCCACATACGGATAGATATCGGGTCACGGACCTTCTTCCGAGGTGTTTGTCGTATCAACACCATCCTGGAACAACATCAACAATTGTTTTAGTTCCCTAAATCTGCATGTTGAGCCCGAGGTTCAGTGGCGAACCCGGTTGCTCTGATACCACGTGTAACATCCAACTAATCTACGGTTAAGAAGAGTTAACTGGTAACTACCTTCAGCTGAACTGAAACTAATTGTTTTCAAGGGATCAAGAGTTTTCCAGTGTTTCTAACTGATTTTTCAAAAACAGTTTCAAATTATCATGAAATAAATAACTACCATTCTAGGGTTTACATACAACGGTTATCTAAATTTTCTACATCTAACTTGCAGAATTCAACTAAGCAGTATAATTTAACAATAACTAACAAGTAACGATAATTTCAGCTAAAAGGACATTGCTCAAAATTCAAGATGAATATTATTTCAACAAATAGTAAACATTCAGATCTTTGTACCTGGAATAGAGCGAGAAGAAAGATTTTGCATTTAACACCATCTTCATTGGCAATACTGTTCAGAAAGGAAAAGAAATCATCATCAGGGGCTTTACCGCCCAACCAAGACCTGCTGGTCTCCCGAGTTTCTTCAACTGAAGAACCCGCCCTTCACGAGGTCAATTAACAAGGATCAATTGTTATCAGTTCTCTGAGCTTGATGTCCACGAACCTATACCACTGATCGATCCTCCCTCTATAGGTACCTCCTATCAGAAGAATCATCCTGATCAGGGTATATCTGGCCATGGAAGCTGACATTGCCAAATGGGCATCTACCTTGGCCAAGGATTTTTCTATTAATTATTTGTGGCATCACTGTGCCGTCAGCACGCATCCTTGCTCATTAAGTTTACACTAGGTATGTTTCAGGTTTCTATATTCAAGAACATCAAATATTCAAGTTCAAGTTCTTACTGTTTGCTATTAATTTCATTTGTTTCAATAAAGAATTTATTGTTTATCCCTCAGGAAGAGTACAGGGTGGATTACGATTAGGCATCTCAATTCCTCACGGGTTATCCACTGGGTTCCAGCGGCTTTTAGGGACTTGAGCTCGTAAGAAGACAAATAACCGTGAAAAGACTCTAATCAAATATTAGTATTTGCAATGCAGTATTGAAATCTACTGGTTAACCAAAGAACTGAACCGTTCCCTGCTTGAGTGCTGGATGAAGAAGGTGTGACAGACTCCCAGCTGTTTTGCAGTCATTATATTTTTATTTTAGTGTAATGTCCCCTTCATGCGGAGACATTTCCAGTGGTAGCTGGCCTTTTAAACGAGAAGGTAAATTTAGGAAGGTAAGAGTCAGGACTTCTATTTTAAGGATGTCCTTGCCGGAGTTGGTGGGTTTAATGGTGGTTACCGAGGTTTCGAGAAACTTAGTGACTGTTATCCGACTTTGGGCATCTTGAGAATTTCTTTTTTAAGCCATTCAGCCCCAACGATTTCCAGAGTTGGAGTTCCCTGACTTACGGTTGACTTCCGCCAGTTTAGTGGAATTGAAGGCTGGTCATTTATTGGCAGAACAATTGGAGATAAGTTTGATATATTTAATTAAAAAGTCACGTTTTAATATTTTATTAGAGCGTTGACCCCTTCTTCATTATTGACTTTATGTGTTAAATTTTGAGGGTAAAGCTGCCTCATTAAGGATTATTTTATATTTTATCCAAAGTCAAATCAAGATATAAGGTGGGCGCATTTATTAAAGTATTGAATTTATTTTAAAAGTGAATATTCAACTTGAAGGAAAAGGACGCCATCTTTGAGGAGATTAGGGTTTTTGACTTTGAGAGAAGTTTAGGGTTTCGAGAAGTCAACCTGAAATTATAAAAGGAAGACTTGGATCATCATTTGGGCATCTTTTATCTACAGGAATGTTATGCTGCCGGATTGGCTTTGGGATTGCTTCGAGGAATGAAGGCCTCCTAGCTTGGGCATTGCTTCTCGCTTGAAAGACAGCGACTAGTAGTGATTTAAGATAGATTTGTGAGTTTGCATTTAGTTTTGAGCATTGTTTCAGCTTGTGCATTATTAGATCTGTTTTGCATATTAGTGGGTTTCAGCATTTTGCATCATTTAATACAGCAGATTTATGTTTTTGCTCACAACTTGAAAAATACAAAAATATTCCTTTTGGGTATCGTCTCATTCTCTTTGTCTGTGAAGGGCGAACATATTCTCTAAGTTTCAGATTTTTTGGTTGTGTATTGGATTTTTAAAGCAAGGTCGAACCTTTCAGCTGGGCCGTACCATTGTGTACTGTCTTGTTTTCCGTGCAAATTAAATTAGGGCATTTGGGTCTGTGTGAATGTTTGAGTTTGGTCGCCTTAAGCATTAGAGTGCATTGCATTTTACTTCACCTCATTCGGGTCATATTTGAAGGAGTTACAAACAATTCTTTGAATTTGTAAGCTGCTGGTTATGTAACAAAAAGTGCAGATCTGATATGACAGTTTGTGTAATCTGCATCTTCCTATCTTGGTTGGTGTCAAGATTTCTTTATAACCTTGCAGAAGGATTCTTTTGTATGCACCATTGAAAGAGCATCTTATATTCTGATTTGCAGGCAATAATATGTTGTAAACTGGCAGTAGTACTGACCAGTTGTTCTTTGAGTATTGTTTTATTGCTGTTGTAATTCTCATTCTTCTTCAATAATTATTGTAATAGATTTACCTCCGCCCTATGGTAGCTACTTCCCATTCTGGGTAGCAAGCACATTCTGGGTGTTGAGTAGTTTCATCTTTCAGCATTCTCTTTAAGCATTGTTTGTAATTCACTCCGTCATATGGTCGCCCCTCACTCCGCATTGGATTGGGTAGCACATACTTGACGTCGAGTTCCCTTTCCAGCATTTAGAGTAGAAGACCCTCTGACCAATGCTCGCCATCATCGGCGCCATACTGGTTAGAGTTATAGCATAAGCAGTTTGATTTAGATCCTCTGACCAATGCTCGCCATCATCGGCGCCATACTGGTTAGAGTTGTTTCAGTACGTTTGGGTTTAGCTTCTAACCTTAACGGGTACTTGGTTGTAATGTTGTAATCTGATAATTGAAAAAACGAAAAAATTTGGCTCGGAATATTTCAGTGGTATCAGAGCCAAGATCCTGCCATCCTGTGCCCATCAGAGTTCACTTGACAGAGAAAACAGATTCTACATCAGAGGTCAGAGCTGAGTTCAGTATTAGCTTTCAGAAGTTTCAAAGATGTTGCATTTTCTAAGGTCTATGGGTCGTGAGAAGTCAGATTCAACTATGGCATCGGAGGAAGGAAAGGTTAGTGATGTCGTAAGGGACTTCATTGAATATGCCAAACAGTTTAAAAGACAATGTGAAGATGAGGCTGTCAAACTCCGTGAGCAATATCAAACCATGCCAGATGATTATAGGTACGATGTTTCATTTGATTCCCATTTGAAGTGTGTGGCGTCAGTGGAGCCCGAAAAGTTGAAGATGGTGGACCACATTAGGAAAATGATAAAAAGGGAAGCAGAACAAGCTTTGTTCGAAGAATCAAAGAAGGAAGGAGATGAAGTGCCTATTTGTGAATTGCAGCCCACAAATTTGCAAGTTGAGAAAAATCAGTCATCTAGCATTGAAGATGGCACAAACAAGGTGCACATATCACATCAAAAAGAACGTGAGCTTGATGAAGATACCTTGGCAAGTGAAGAGTTAAGGGTAGAGCCTCATAATACGCCCCTTGACTTGCATGTGATAGTAAGTGAAGAAGAGCAAGTTGAAGGAAATACTATTGGTGTCTTTGAATCAGCTTATGACCGTTACCAAAGTGATGATGTTGGTAATGATTTCGAGGTGTTTGTACCCCCTCTTGTTGAAGATTTAGTGATGGATAGTTTTCCTCTTGTTGCTGTTCAAACTCCTCAAGAGTTTTCACAAGATGAATTTATTACAAGTGATCAAGAAGACCTCTATGGCATGCATATGACTGTTCATGATGAGATCAGAAACATACCTATAGATGATAGGTTCATTGAAGATAAGGATGATAAAAAATTTCAAACAGCTAGCTCTAAAGATCCCTTACTTCCTTTCAGTGACAGTGCTAAGGGTGGTTTTGAGTTTGAACTTCAGACCCAACCATTGGAGGGAGGTACTTATGAAGACATCAACTTTAGTGATTTGGGAGTTGACCTATTCCAAGAATCAACACTCCAAATGTTGCACAAAGAACACTCTTCTTGTGATCAAAACAAACAGCCTCTCACCATTTGGGATCCAGGTGTGAAGGCACTTAGTGATGACAAGCCGGTATGGGACGAATTTCCCTTTGATCCGGATGAAGAAATGGAACTTGATAAGGGTTCTCTATCAGCAGACAATGGTATTAATATGCTTAAGTTTGGGGCTGCTTTCAAGTTTGATCAAAGTAACATGGAAGAGGAAACAGAGTTTGAGGGCCATATGGTTCTTGAAGATGAAAGGTTTGGAGGAATTACCAAACACAAATCTGATTTATCAGGGCATGAAGTTGATTGCAATCAACGAGTTGAAGGCTTAGTGGAGTATGATGTTTTCCAAGACATTGAGCATTCCCCACTAGTTGGTGGTGAAGTACAAGAATGTTGGAGCAACAATGAGGGCAGCAAAAGCGTGAAACGAAGTTCTGATTTTCAGTTACAGCCTATCAGCAATTCACCATCTTCGCATTCTTATAAGTGTGAAGGCCAACCTGAGGTGTCCGTTGAAGATGAAATGCGAGCTCTATCTCTATTTGATCGCACACATAGCTTGGTTGAAGAGCTTTACTGGAGGGCTCGGCTTGATGAGAGACGTGGAGGAGTGACAGATGAAGTTGCTCTTTCTAATTTGCAACTTATCAAAGATTCCTTGGAGACCATGAAATCCAAGTACATAGGCTTGATTGAAGATAGAGATCATGCCGTTGAATCTGCAAAGAAGGCCTTCCTTGTTTTCGAAGAAAGGGAGAATATGGTTGATGAGCTCACTTTGGAGCTTAAATCAACAAAGGACAAGTTGAAAGAAACTCAGTTGACTCTAAGAAAGATTCAAGACCAGTTTGCAGATTTCAAACTTTTCAAGGAGCAAGAGAATGCACGAAGAGCTGGAGAAATCAAGCAAGTAATTGATGAGATTGATAGTCTTCGAGAGGAGTTTGATCTTGAAGGTTTCACAAGAAAATCAAAGGTTGCATGTGCAGATTTGGAGCAGCAAGACGAAAGGAATGACTTTCGAGTTTATGACAATCCTCTTTTTCAAGAAGGTGATGAGAAAAGTTATGATAATCCTCTCTATGAAGTAGAGGATGAATTAGAGAATGAAACTGAGTTTGGTTTCCAGTGCTTGGATGCCTCGATATCACTCCATGAGGAAGTGCCACGTCTGTTGATTAGTAATGAATGCATAAGTGGGTTTGAGGATGAAGTCTATACATGGGAAGTGTTGATTCGAGGAGATTTCAACATCTTCGACACCAAGGTGTTAACAAGGCAAGATTTGGTAGCTGCTGGTAACTTCAGTACAGCAGCAAGAAGCGAAGATTTAAGTCTTGTTACTCATGAAGAAGGGAATGAAGATGGACCAGAACTTGGTGTTTGCATGTTTGTCAATCCATCCCTTTGGTTGAACCATACTTTGGCACATATTGGTCTATTTTTGGATTTGGATTTGAAGTCATTTAATAGTTCATGCTCCCATGTTGTTGAAGCTTTCATAGATAGGCTTCAAAGGTTCATTAGCGGAGGCATCAATCTCTTCAGTATGCACTTGATCCTTACTAGCATTTGGGAATGCGTTGAGTTTTCTTTTCAGTATGTTGGAGATCACTTTCAGTTGGGTATCCATGCTTGGAATTCTCAATATGGGTTGATAGAGCTTATTACTTATGGAAAGGACTTTTTGAAGGATAAGGATCAAAATTTCAGTATTAATGATGTTGTGACTTTCTTTTCCAGCCCCATGATGGTTCCGTTTGTTCATCGACAAATGGATTGGAGAGAAATTTTGAGTATGGATTGGAAAGAGGAACAATTGGTTGCTCTTGGCGTTGATCCTTGGCTAAGACAAGAGCAGATTTTGAGACTCGTGCTTGCTGGTTGGAGGCAGACCAGCCCTGTTACTTGTGGAGTTACTCTCGTTTGGGAGAGTTTTTTCATCACCACTTGCCAACGAGGTGGTAGTTTTCAGATGGAGATTGCTCTAGTATGTTTTTCGGCCATTTTTGAGTTGTTACCTTGCAACTCTATGCTCATATCATACACTCACACTTGGGAATTTCTTTGGTGCTGCTGTTTTTTCTTGTGTGAGGTACTAAAATCATATTGCACTTCGCTGACTTCGGCCTTGAACAACAGAGATTATTTGTTCCTTCGCACCTATTCTACTTTTGGAGTGCATCCTATGGAGGTTTGTGAAGCAAATTTTGATAGTTTCTTTACTATATTGGTTTTGGACAACGAACTTCCACATGCTTTGGCTTTCCCTTCTGAGACTCTTGGAGGTGGAATAGTAAGAGTGATTAGAAGTCTTCATGGTGGTGTCGATATAATTCAGTTGATGCATAGTAGCTCCAGAAGAAGCCATGAGGCTGAATTTGTTGAGCTCTTGCCAAAGATTGCTTTCCTCTTTGCAAGAAGATTTGAAGATATCATTTTTTCCATCAGGGCTTCATTTGTTGCAATATGGAGGTATGTTGAGGAGTTTGATTTTGAGTTGAGCAGCCTATCCATTGTGGTTGACAGTGGTATAGTTGATACTGTTGACTTTGGGCCTCTTGGACATGAGACGTTGCATGAAGCTGGTCTCAGTCCTTTAAAAATTTTCAGTATGAGTATCATGGACAGTAACACTTTGGGGTTACAAGGAAGGTTAGTGCAACATAGGCATGATGATTTCACGGATGTGATCAGAGTGGAGCAGCATCGGCATGGTGGGTCCTTCCTGCGATGGGTGTGGGAACCAGGGATCATACTTGTTGCATATGGTTTAGTTTTAAAATTTCTGGAGTTGTGGTGGTATTGCTTCTCGAGGACAAGCAATTTTGGGAAGGGCTGATTGTAATGTCCCTTCTAACCTCACCTTTCCAAAGGACCGCTATCTTTTTCTCTCGAAACCCGGCTGGGCTCGAAGGTGTAAAATTAGGGTTTCCTATTTTAAGGATGTCCTCGGGCTTCATGAGTTGACTGGCCGGCGCATTCTTTCGGTTTTCAGAGCTTCTGCAGTGCAGTGGCTGGCCCATCTCGCTCTCGGAAAGATCAGGTGACCCCTGCCCATTTTAGTACCATTTCAGGGCAGGCCATGGTTCAGCCTTGTTGACTTCTCCTACTTCTGGGCTGGTCTGGCTTGATCTGGATGCCATTGGTTTGTAAGCAACAATTGGAGAGATAAGTTGATATATTTAATAAAAGTCACTGCCAATATTCTTTCATTCCACCCAGTGAATCTCTTGGCCTAGTCTATTGACTTTATGTTGTTTTGAAAAGTGGTCTTTTTGAGGGTGGCGCCTCATTAAGGATTATTTTATATTTTATCCAAAGTCAAATCAAGATATAAGGTGGGCGCATTTATTAAAGTATTGAATTTATTTTAAAAGTGAATATTCAACTTGAAGGAAAAGGACGCCATCTTTGAGGAGATTAGGGTTTTTGACTTTGAGAGGAGTTTAGGGTTTCGAGAAGTCAACCTGAAATTATAAAAGGAAGACTTGGATCATCATTTGGGGATCTTTTATCTACAGGAATGTTATGCTGCCGGATTGGCTTTGGGATTGCTTCGAGGAATGAAGGCCTCCTAGCTTGGGCATTGCTTCTCGCTTGAAAGACAGCGACTAGTGGTGATTTAAGATAGATTTGTGAGTTTGCATTTAGTTTTGAGTATTCGCTTCAAATTAAAGTATTATTAGATCCCGTAATATTAGGGGTTTTCAGCATTTTGCATCATTTAATACAGCAGATTTATGTTTTTGCTCACAACTTGAAAAATACAAAAATATTCCTTCTGGGTATCGTCTCATTCTCTTTGTCTGTGAAGGGCAAACATATTCTCTAAGTTTCAGATTTTTTGGTTGTGTATTGGATTTTTAAAGCAAGGTCGAACCTTTCAGCTGGGCCGTACCATTGTGTACTGTCTTGTTTTCCGTGCAAATTAAATTAGGGCATTTGGGTCTGTGTGAATGTTTGAGTTTGGTCGCCTTAAGCATTAGAGTGCATTGCATTTTACTTCACCTCATTCGGGTCATATTTGAAGGAGTTACGAACAATTCTTTGAATTCCGTAAGTTTGCATGGAAGTATGGGTAAACAAAAGTGTAGATCCTGATAAGTGACAGCTTGTGGACCCTCAAGATTCTCATTCTGCTGGTGCCAAGATTTCTTTATAACCCCGTATATCTTTTGTATGCACCCATTGAGTTATTCAGCATTCATTTGCGTGCACATTATTGTAACCGGCAAGTAGTACCGGCCCGCTTGTTCTTTGAGTATTGCTTTATTGCTGTTGTAATTCTCATTCTTCTTCAATAATTATTGTAATAGATTTACCTCCTCCCTATGGTAGCTACTTCCCATTCTGGGTAGCAAGCACATTCTGGGTGTTGAGTAGTTTCATCTTTCAGCATTTCTCTTTCAAGCGTTGTTATTGTAATCACTCCGTCATATGGTCGCCTCAATTCGTGATTGGATTGCAGCACATACACTTTGACGGCTGAAATTCTTTCCGCAAGATTTAGAGTAGAAGACCTCTTTCCCTGACTCAATGCCCACTCAGTCGCAGTTTCATACTCTGTTAGAGTTAAGGAAGACAAGCGCTGATTTAGATCCTAATCAATGCTCGCCATCATCGCCATACCGTTAGAAGCTACTTCAAAGACGCTTGGGTTTAGCTCTAACCCTTAATCCGCAATTGGTTGTAATGTTGTAATCATAATTAAAAATCTAAAAATTTGGCTCGAATACTTCGCTGGTATCGAGGCCAAGATCCCCGCCAATCTCAGGCCCAGCCCGAGTTCCACTTGACAAAGAGAAAACAGATTCTCTACATCGAGGTCGAGCTTCAGTTCAAGATATTTCAAGTTTCAAAGATGTTGTGAATTTTCTAAGGTCTATGGGTCGTGAGAAGTCAGATTCAACTATGGCATCTGAGGAAGGAAAGGTTATTGATGTCGTAAGGGACTTCATTGAATATGCCAAACAGTTTAAAAGACAATGTGAAGATGAGGCTGCCAAACTCCGTGAGCAATATCAAAACATGCCAGATGATTATAGGTACGATGTTTCATTTGATTCCCATTTGAGGTGTGTGGCGTCACTGGAGCCCGAAAAGTTGAAGATGGTGGACCACATTAGGAAAATGATAAAAAGGGAAGCAGAACAAGCTTTGTTCGAAGAATCAAAGAAGGAAGGAGATGAAGTGCCTATTTGTGAATTGCAGCCGACAAATTTGCAAGTTGAAGAGAAAAATCAGTCATCTAGCATTGAAGATGGCACAAACAAGGTGCACATATCACATCAAAATGAACGTGAGCTTGATGAAGATACCTTGGCAAGTGAAGAGTTAAGGGTAGAGTCTCATAATACGCCCCTTGACTTGCATGTGATAGCAAGTGAAGAAGAGCAAGTTGAAGGAAATACTATTGGTGTCTTTGAATCAGCTTATGACCGTTACCAAAGTGATGATGTTGGTAGTGATTTCGATGTGTTTGTACCTCCTCTTGTTGAAGATTTAGTGATGGATAGTTTTCCTCTTGTTGCTGTTCAAACTCCTCAAGAGTTTTCACAAGATGGATTTATTACAAGTGATCAAGAAGACCTCTATGGCATGCATATGACTGTTCATGATGAGATCAGAAACATACCTATAGATGATAGGTTCATTGAAGATAAGGATGATAAAAAATTTCAAACAGCTAGCTCTAAAGATCCCTTACTTCCTTTCAGTGACAGTGCTAAGGGTGGTTTTGAGTTTGAACTTCAGACCCAACCATTGGAGGGAGGTACTTATGAAGACATCAACTTTAGTGATTTGGGAGTTGACCTATTCCAAGAATCAACACTCCAAATGTTGCACAAAGAACACTCTTCTTGTGATCAAAACAAACAGCCTCTCACCATTTGGGATCCAGGTGTGAAGGCACTTAGTGATGACAAGCCGGTATGGGACGAATTTCCCTTTGATCCGGATGAAGAAATGGAACTTGATAAGGGTTCTCTATCAGCAGACAATGGTATTAATATGCTTAAGTTTGGGGCTGCTTTCAAGTTTGATCAAAGTAACATGGAAGAGGAAACAGAGTTTGAGGGCCATATGGTTCTTGAAGATGAAAGGTTTGGAGGAATTACCAAACACAAATCTGATTTATCAGGGCATGAAGTTGATTGCAATCAACGAGTTGAAGGCTTAGTGGAGTATGATGTTTTCCAAGACATTGAGCATTCCCCACTAGTTGGTGGTGAAGTACAAGAATGTTGGAGCAACAATGAGGGCAGTAAAAGCGTGAAACGAAGTTCTGATTTTCAGTTACAACCTATCAGCAATTCACCATCTTCGCATTCTTATGAGTGTGAAGGCCAACCTGAGGTGTCCGTTGAAGATGAAGTGCGAGCTCTATCTCTATTTGATCGCACACATAGCTTGGTTGAAGAGCTTTACTGGAGGGCTCGGCTTGATGAGAGACGTGGAGGAGTGACAGATGAAGTTGCTCTTTCTAATTTGCAACTTATCAAAGATTCCTTGGAGACCATGAAATCCAAGTACATAGGCTTGATTGAAGATAGAGATCATGCCGTTGAATCTGCAAAGAAGGCCTTCATTGTTTTCGAAGAAAGGGAGAATATGGTTGATGAGCTCACTTTGGAGCTTAAATCAACAAAGGACAAGTTGAAAGAAACTCAGTTGTCTCTAAGAAAGATTCAAGACCAGTTTGCAGATTTCAAACTTTTCAAAGAGCAAGAGGATGCACGAAGAGCTGGAGAAATCAAGCAAGAAATTGATGAGATTGATAGTCTTCGAGAGGAGTTTGATCTTGAAGGTTTCACAAGAAAATCAAAGGTTGCATGTGCAGATTTGGAGCAGCAAGACGAAAGGAATGACTTTCAAGTTTATGACAATCCTCTTTTTCAAGAAGGTGATGAGAAAAGTTATGATAATCCTCTCTATGAAGTAGAGGATGAAATAGAGAATGAAACTGAGTTTGGTTTCCAGTGCTTGGATGCCTCAATATCACTCCATGAGGAAGTGCCACGTTTGTTGATTAGTAATGAATGCATAAGTGGGTTTGAGGATGAAGTCTATACATGGGAAGTGTTGATTCGAGGAGATTTCAACATCTTCGACACCAAGGTGTTAACAAGGCAAGATTTGGTAGCTGTTGGTAACTTCAGTACAGCAGCAAGAAGCGAAGATTTAAGTCTTGTTACTCATGAAGAAGGGAATGAAGATGGACCAGAACTGGGTGTTTGCATGTTTGTCAATCCATTCCTTTGGTTGAACAATACTTTGGCACATATTGGTCTATTTTTGGATTTGGATTTGAAGTCATTTAATAGTTCATGCTCCCATGTTGTTGAAGCTTTCATAGATAGGCTTCAAAGGTTCATTAGCGGAGGCATCAATCTCTTCAGTATGCACTTGATCCTTACTAGCATTTGGGAATGTGTTGAGTTTTCTTTTCAGTATGTTGGAGATCACTTTCAGTTGGGTATCCATGCTTGGGATTCTCAATATGGGTTGATAGAGCTTATCACTTGTGGAAAGAAGGACTTTTTGAAGGATAAGGATCAAAATTTCAGTATTAATGATGTTGTGACTTTCTTTTCCAGCCCCATGATGGTTCCATTTGTTCATCGACAAATGGATTGGAGAGAAATTTTGAGTATGGATTGGAAAGAGGAACAATTGGTTGCTCTTGGCATTGATCCTTGGCTAAGACAAGAGCATATTTTGAGACTCGTGCTTGCTGGTTGGAGGCAGACCAGCCCTGTTACTTGTGGAGTTACTCTCGTTTGGGAGAGTTTTTTCATCACCACTTGCCAACGAGGTGGTAGTTTTCAGATGGAGATTGCTCTAGTATGTTTTTCGGCCATTTTTGAGTTGTTACCTTGCAACTCTATGCTCATATCATACACTCACACTTGGGAATTTCTTTGGTGCTGCTGTTTTTTCTTGTGTGAGGTACTAAAATCATATTGCACTTCGCTGACTTTGGCCTTGAACAGCAGAGATTATTTGTTCCTTCGCACCTATTCTACTTTTGGAGTGCATCCTATGGAGGTTTGTGAAGCAAATTTTGATAGTTTCTTTACTATATTGGTTTTGGACAACGAACTTCCACATGCTTTGGCTTTCCCTTCTGAGACTCTTGGAGTTGGAATAGTAAGAGTGATTAGAAGTCTTCATGGTGGTGTCGATATAATTCAGGTGATGCATAGTAGCTCCAGAAGAAACCATGAGGCTGAATTTGTTGAGCTCTTGCAAAGGATTGCTTTCCTCTTTGCAAGAAGATTTGAAGATATCATTTTTTCCATCAGGGCTTCGTTTGTTGCAATATGGAGGTATGTTGAGGAGTTTGATTTTGAATTGAGCAGCCTATCCATTGTGGTTGACAGTGGTATAGTTGATACTGTTGACTTTGGGCCTCTTGGACATGAGACGTTGCATGAAGTTGGTCTCAGTCCTTTAAAAATTTTCAGTATGAGTATCATGGACAGTAACACTTTGGGGTTACAAGGAAGGTTAGTGCAACATAGGCATGATGATTTCACGGATGTGATCCGAGTGGAGCAGCATCGGCATGGTGGGTCCTTCCTGCGATGGGTGTGGGAACCAGGGATCATACTTGTTGCGTATGGTTTAGTTTTAAAATTTCTGGAGTTGTGGTGGTATTGCTTGAGGACAAGCAATTTTGGGAAGGGCGGATTATAATGTCCCCTTCTCTTTAACCCACCTTCCATGACCGCTATCTTTTTCCTCGAAACCCGGCTGGGCCCAAGGTAAAATTAGGGTTTCCTATTTTGGCGATGTCCTCGCTCGCAGTTAGTGATCTCAATGCATGACTTTTCTCTGTTTTCGAGAGCTTCAAGCAGCGGTATGTTCATCTCGCCGTAGTATCTCTCGAATTTACTATTTTTAGTAAATTCTATTTCTGGCAGTTTTTCAGTTGGGTTCAGCTTGGTTGACTTCCTACTTCAGTTTGGTCAGTTGACTTGGTCATTATTGGCTTCAGGGCACAATTGGAGAGATAAGTTGATATATTTAATTAAAAGTCACGTTTTAATATTTTATTCGAACGTTGACCCCTTGGCCTAGTCTATTGACTTTATGTTGTTTTGAAAAGTGGTCTTTTTGAGGGTGGCACCTCATTAAGGATTATTTTATATTTTATCCAAAGTCAAATCAAGATATAAGGTGGGCGCATTTATTAAAGTATTGAATTTATTTTAAAAGTGAATATTCAACTTGAAGGAAAAGGACGCCATCTTTGAGGAGATTAGGGTTTTTGACTTTGAGAGAAGTTTAGGGTTTCGAGAAGTCAACCTGAAATTATAAAAGGAAGACTTGGATCATCATTTGGGGATCTTTTTATCTATAGGAATGTTATGCTGCCGGATTGGCTTTGGGATTGCTTCGAGGAATGAAGGCCTCCTAGCTTGGGCATTGCTTCTCGCTTGAAAGACAGCGACTAGTGGTGATTTAAGATAGATTTGTGAGTTTGCATTTAGTTTTGAGCATTGTTTCAGCTTGTGCATTATTAGATCTATTTTGCATATTAGGGGTTTTCAACATTTTGCATCATTTAATACAGCAGATTTATGTTTTTGCTCACAACTTGAAAAATACAAAAATATTCCTTCTGGGTATCGTCTCATTCTCTTTGTCTGTGAAGGGCGAACATATTCTCTAAGTTTCAGATTTTTTGGTTGTGTATTGATTTTTTAAAGCAAGGTCGAACCTTTCAGCTGGGCCGTACCATTGTTTACTGTCTTGTTTTCCATGCAAATTAAATTAGGGCATTTGGGTCTGTGTGAATGTTTGAGTTTGGTCGCCTTAAGCATTAGAGTGCATTGCATTTTACTTCACCTCATTCGGGTCATATTTGAAGGAGTTGCGAACAATTCTTTGGATTTGTAAGCTGCTGGTTATGCAACAAAAAGTGCAGATCTGATATGACAGTTTGTGTAATCTGCATCTTCCTATCTTGGTTGGTGTCAAGATTTCTTTATAACCTTGCAGAAGGATTCTTATTGTATGCACCATTGAAAGAGCATCTTATATTCTGATTTGCAGGCAATAATATGTTGTAAACTGGCAGTAGTACTGACCAGTTGTTCTTTGAGTATTGGTTTATTGCTGTTGTAATTCTCATTCTTCTTCAATAATTATTGTCATAGATTTACCTCCGCCCTATGGTAGCTACTTCCCATTCTGGGTAGCAAGCACATTCTGGGTGTTGAGTAGTTTCATCTTTCAAAGATTCTTTAAGCATTGTTTGTACTCCACCACAGGGCTCATTCTCACTCCGCATTGGATTGGGTAGCATACTTGACGCCGAAGCCCCTTTCCAGATGAGAAGACCCCTTCTGACCAATGCTCGCCATCATCAACGGCCATACCGTTGGGGAGTTATAGCATGGCAGCTTGATTTAGATCCTCTCACCAATGCTCATCATCGCCGTATACTGGTTGTGAGAGCTTACGCATCGCTAGCTTCTAGCTTCTAAACCTTAAATCTGCACTTTGCCGTAATGTTATAACCGATAATTGAAAAAATCCAAAAATTTGGCTCAGGAATATTTAGCGGTATCAGAGCCAAGATCCCGCCCATCCCCGTGGCCCACTTGATGTGAGAAAAACGTGACTTGCCATCGAGGTCGAGTCGTAGTCGCCCGCATTAGCTGTAAGTTTCAAAGATGTTGCATTTTCTAAGGTCTATGGGTCGTGAGAAGTCAGATTCAACTATGGCATCGGAGGAAGGAAAGGTTAGTGATGTCGTAAAGGACTTCATTGAATATGCCAAACAGTTTAAAAGACAATGTGAAGATGAGGCTGTCAAACTCCGTGAGCAATATCAAACCATGCCAGATGATTATAGGTACAATGTTTCATTTGATTCCCATTTGAAGTGTGTGGCGTCAGTGGAGCCCGAAAAGTTGAAGATGGTGGACCACATTAAGAAAATGATAAAAAGGGAAGCAGAACAAGCTTTGTTCGAAGAATCAAAGAAGGAAGGAGATGAAGTGCCTATTTGTGAATTGCAGCCGACAAATTTGCAAGTTGAAGAGAAAAATCAGTCATCTAGCATTGAAGATGGCACAAACAAGGTGCACATATCACATCAAAAAGAACGTGAGCTTGATGAAGATACCTTGGCAAGTGAAGAGTTAAGGGTAGAGCCTCATAATACGCCCCTTGACTTGCATGTGATAGCAAGTGAAGAAGAGCAAGTTGAAGGAAATACTATTGGTTTCTTTGAATCAGCTTATGACCGTTACCAAAGTGATGATGTTGGTAATGATTTCGAGGTGTTTGTACCCCCTCTTGTTGAAGATTTAGTGATGGATAGTTTTCCTCTTGTTGCTGTTCAAACTCCTCAAGAGTTTTCACAAGATGAATTTATTACAAGTGATCAAGAAGACCTCTATGGCATGCATATGACTGTTCATGATGAGATCAGAAACATACCTATAGATGATAGGTTCATTGAAGATAAGGATGATAAAAAATTTCAAACAGCTAGCTCTAAAGATCCCTTACTTCCTTTCAGTGACAGTGCTAAGGGTGGTTTTGAGTTTGAACTTCAGACCCAACCATTGGAGGGAGGTACTTATGAAGACATCAACTTTAGTGATTTGGGAGTTGACCTATTCCAAGAATCAACACTCCAAATGTTGCACAAAGAACACTCTTCTTGTGATCAAAACAAACAGCCTCTCACCATTTGGGATCCAGGTGTGAAGGCACTTAGTGATGACAAGCCGGTATGGGACGAATTTCCCTTTGATCCGGATGAAGAAATGGAACTTGATAAGGGTTCTCTATCAGCAGACAATGGTATTAATATGCTTAAGTTTGGGGCTGCTTTCAAGTTTGATCAAAGTAACATGGAAGAGGAAACAGAGTTTGAGGGCCATATGGTTCTTGAAGATGAAAGGTTTGGAGGAATTACCAAACACAAATCTGATTTATCAGGGCATGAAGTTGATTGCAATCAACGAGTTGAAGGCTTAGTGGAGTATGATGTTTTCCAAGACATTGAGCATTCCCCACTAGTTGGTGGTGAAGTACAAGAATGTTGGAGCAACAATGAGGGCAGTAAAAGCGTGAAACGAAGTTCTGATTTTCAGTTACAACCTATCAGCAATTCACCATCTTCGCATTCTTATGAGTGTGAAGGCCAACCTGAGGTGTCCGTTGAAGATGAAGTGCGAGCTCTATCTCTATTTGATCGCACACATAGCTTGGTTGAAGAGCTTTACTGGAGGGCTCGGCTTGATGAGAGACGTGGAGGAGTGACAGATGAAGTTGCTCTTTCTAATTTGCAACTTATCAAAGATTCCTTGGAGACCATGAAATCCAAGTACATAGGCTTGATTGAAGATAGAGATCATGCCGTTGAATCTGCAAAGAAGGCCTTCCTTGTTTTCGAAGAAAGGGAGAATATGGTTGATGAGCTCACTTTGGAGCTTAAATCAACAAAGGACAAGTTGAAAGAAACTCAGTTGACTCTAAGAAAGATTCAAGACCAGTTTGCAGATTTCAAACTTTTCAAGGAGCAAGAGGATGCACGGAGAGCTGGAGAAATCAAGCAAGTAATTGATGAGATTGATAGTCTTCGAGAGGAGTTTGATCTTGAAGGTTTCACAAGAAAATCAAAGGTTGCATGTGCAGATTTGGAGCAGCAAGACGAAAGGAATGACTTTCGAGTTTATGACAATCCTCTTTTTCAAGAAGGTGATGAGAAAAGTTATGATAATCCTCTCTATGAAGTAGAGGATGAATTAGAGAATGAAACTGAGTTTGGTTTCCAGTGCTTGGATGCCTCGATATCACTCCATGAGGAAGTGCCACGTCTGTTGATTAGTAATGAATGCATAAGTGGGTTTGAGGATGAAGTCTATACATGGGAAGTGTTGATTCGAGGAGATTTCAACATCTTCGACACCAAGGTGTTAACAAGGCAAGATTTGGTAGCTGTTGGTAACTTCAGTACAGCAGCAAGAAGCGAAGATTTAAGTCTTGTTACTCATGAAGAAGGGAATGAAGATGGACCAGAACTGGGTGTTTGCATGTTTGTCAATCCATTCCTTTGGTTGAACAATACTTTGGCACATATTGGTCTATTTTTGGATTTGGATTTGAAGTCATTTAATAGTTCATGCTCCCATGTTGTTGAAGCTTTCATAGATAGGCTTCAAAGGTTCATTAGCGGAGGCATCAATCTCTTCAGTATGCACTTGATCCTTACTAGCATTTGGGAATGTGTTGAGTTTTCTTTTCAGTATGTTGGAGATCACTTTCAGTTGGGTATCCATGCTTGGGATTCTCAATATGGGTTGATAGAGCTTATCACTTGTGGAAAGAAGGACTTTTTGAAGGATAAGGATCAAAATTTCAGTATTAATGATGTTGTGACTTTCTTTTCCAGCCCCATGATGGTTCCATTTGTTCATCGACAAATGGATTGGAGAGAAATTTTGAGTATGGATTGGAAAGAGGAACAATTGGTTGCTCTTGGCGTTGATCCTTGGCTAAGACAAGAGCAGATTTTGAGACTCGTGCTTGCTGGTTGGAGGCAGACCAGCCCTGTTACTTGTGGAGTTACTCTCGTTTGGGAGAGTTTTTTCATCACCACTTGCCAACGAGGTGGTAGTTTTCAGATGGAGATTGCTCTAGTATGTCTTTCGGCCATTTTTGAGTTGTTACCTTGCAACTCTATGGTCATATCATACACTCACACTTGGGAATTTCTTTGGTGCTGCTGTTTTTTCTTGTGTGAGGTACTAAAATCAGATTGCACTTCGCTGACTTCGGCCTTGAACAGCAGAGATTATTTGTTCCTTCGCACCTATTCTACTTTTGGAGTGCATCCTATGGAGGTTTGTGAAGCAAATTTTGATAGTTTCTTTACTATATTGGTTTTGGACAACGAACTTCCACATGCTTTGGCTTTCCCTTCTGAGACTCTTGGAGTTGGAATAGTAAGAGTGATTAGAAGTCTTCATGGTGGTGTCGATATAATTCAGTTGATGCATAGTAGCTCCAGAAGAAGCCATGAGGCTGAATTTGTTGAGCTCTTGCAAGGGATTGCTTTTCTCTTTGCAAGAAGATTTGAAGATATCATTTTTTCCATCAGGGCTTCGTTTGTTGCAATATGGAGGTATGTTGAGGAGTTTGATTTTGAGTTGAGCAGCCTATCCATTGTGGTTGACAGTGGTATAGTTGATACTGTTGACATTGGGCCTCTTGGACATGAGACGTTGCATGAAGCTGGTCTCAGTCCTTTTAAAATTTTCAGTATGAGTATCATGGACAGTAACACTTTGGGGTTACAAGGAAGGTTAGTGCAACATAGGCATGATGATTTCACGGATGTGATCAGAGTGGAGCAGCATCGGCATGGTGGGTCCTTCCTGCGATGGGTGTGGGAACCAGGGATCATACTTGTTGCGTATGGTTTAGTTTTAAAATTTATGGAGTTGTGGTGGTATTGCTTGAGGACAAGCAATTTTGGGAAGGGCGGATTGTAATGTCCCCTTCTCGAACCTGACCTTTCCAGTGACCGTTGGCCTTTTTCTGGAAACCCGAAGGCTAGTCGGAAGGTAAAATTAGGGTTTCCTATTTTTGAGGATGTCTTTGCTCGAAGTTGGTGGATTCAATGGCGGATTCTTTCTGGGTTTTCAGAGAGCTTCGTAGTGGTGTGTTCATCTCGGCATTCTGAGCATTTCCAGGAATTTACTATTTTTAGTAAATTCTATTTTTGGCAGTAAACAGGATGGTCTCAAGCAGTTGACCTTCCCCTTCAGTTGACTTAAGTGGCGTATTCAGTTTCGGGCTTCAAAATGCAGTTTTGGGGAGTTGAGCTCATTTCACTTAAAAAATAACATTATAATTTAAATGTTATTTTATCACCTTGGCCTAGTCAAATGACTTAATGTTATTTTAAAAGGTGGACTTGAAGGGTGGCGCCATCATTAAGGATATATTTAATATTTGATGAATTTTCCAAAGTCAAAGCAAGTTAATTTGGGCGCATTTATCAAGGTGTTGATTTAATTAAAATATGAATATTGAGCTAAAAGGGAAAAGGACGCCATCTTGAAGAATGAGCTAGGGTTTGGACATTGAGTTGGATTTTAGGGTTTCGTGAAGTCAACCGAAACTTATAAAAAGGAAGACTTGAGCATCATTTCATCATCTTTGGTCTACTATACTGTTATGCTGCCGGATTGGCTCTGGAACTGCTTCGAGGAATGAAGGCCTCCTAGCTTGGGCATCGCTTCGTGTTTGCAAGACAACATCTAGTGGTGATTCATTGTATTGTGAGTTGCATCTAGCTCGTGCATTGTGTTTAGCTTATTGCATTGATAAATCTGTTTAGCATATTAGTGTTTTCAGCATTTTAGCATCATTTAAGACAGCAGATTTCATGTTTTAATCATAACTCAAAAAAAGACAAAAATATAGTTCTGGGTATCATTCCATTGTCAGTGTTAGACCTAGGCGTCCATATTCTCCCATTTGCAGATTTTATTTTGAAGGCATTGAATTTTAAGAGAAGATCGCCCTTTTCAGCTGGGCCGTACCATTTGGTTTGCATTGGGTTTCGTGCAATTTTAATGTGTGGGTTTTAGATCTGTTTTCTATGTCTTGTCTTAGGCGTCTCCATTGTTAAAGCATATTGCAATTGTTTTCTAGTTAATTGGAGGTCATACGTGGAAGATATGAGCAATTGAGTAGTTCCATAGACTGCTGTTTATGCATTTAATGAGCAGATTTGTAATAGAAATCAGAAATCAGTGTTTGATCCTTGAAAGCATTGTGGTTTTGGTATCCCTATCCAAGATAAGAGTGGTTCTCAATGATGTAATGCTGATCCTTTAATTTCATAAGATATTGGCAGGCGAATACTTCTTGTTTTGTAAAACTGACAGTAGTACTGGCAGTCATTCTTTCTTGTTCAAATCTGGTTGTAACTCTCAATTTCAATTAAGTTATTGTAATAGTTATAGCTCCGCCCTATGGTAGCTACTTTCCCATTCTGGGTTAGCAAGCACATTCTGGGTGTCGAGTATTTCCAGTTTCAGCATTTATTTCAAGCATTTAATTCTGTAATCACTCCGTCATATGGTCGCCCCTCACTCCGCCTTGGATTGGGTAGCACATACTTGACGTTGAGTTCCTTTCTGTATTTAGAGTAGAAGATCCTCTGACCAATGCTGAAAGCCGCATCATGCGAGCCGTGCAGTTAGAGTTGCTCTTACACGTTTTGAGGTTTATTCTCCTAACCTTAGCGAGTTGCCTTTGCTTTGTAATTGTAAATTGAAAACAAAAATTTGAAACTGGAATATTTCATGCGGGCGAAGGTCAATTAGCCTCCCTGACGAGTGAATGCCGTGTTGTGCCGGTCTCCCTTTGAGTCCGCGTGAAAAAAGTTTACCAGGCGCACTGCAGTTTATAGGGGGACGGATACCCGACCGATTCCTGCAATCAAAATAAAAAAAATGCAAATATGAATTTTCTAGGTGATTTTTGGCTTGTGAAGGGTTGGGGTTTGGTCCTCAACCTTATTTTTGGGTTATCCGAGTCTAATAAGGCCTTGTAAGACCATGAAAGACCATGTAGGGTAGTTTTATATGTTTTTGTTTCCAATCCTAGGTTTGAAGTCTTGAAAAAAGGCATATTTTTGCACTTTTGTTACATTAGACATTAGGTTTTTGAAGGAAAAGAGGCATATCTTCGAATTGTAACTGTTTTTTTATCATAATTCAGATGGAATGAATGAAAGGTATGCTCCAAGAAGTTGCAGAAGGAGTTTTTCATGATATACCCTTTTTCATTGCAATTTTTGACAATTTTCTGCAAAAACAGTGAGAAATCAGTCTTGTACGGCCTGGTATGGATCAATAACAGATCTGTGAGTGGATGAGAAGTTAGATTTTTGTTTTAAGAATCAAATGCATTTGGTTTCATGCAATTTCACTGTGTTTTGAGTGAGAAACAAGCAAAACAGTGTTAGCAGCCCTGTAGCAGAACTAAGGTTTCCAGCAAGCTTAAAAAATTCATAACTTTTGTTTGCATCATTGAAAATTGATGAAATTTGGTGAAAACCTTCTTTAGGCTATTGACCAAATGTCCACCAAAGGAAATTGCACCAATCAATTGTATATGTGAGTTATGCAGGTCTGAGTGTATTCATTGTCATAAAGACTGCCAAAACCCTAGGCTTCTTGAGGCTGGATTTGGACAGTAGATCCAAGCAGTCCTTTCTCCATGGTTTTCTCCTAAAAGGGTTTCCATGTAAATCTTGTGTCTCTTAATTTTAGATCTTGTGTGATTGTTTTATTGTGGTTGTGGTTGTTGAATTTAAATAATTTTATATTATACTTATCCACCATCCCCCCTCTCTCAATATAAGCGTGTGCTCATCACACCTAAGTAGGAGAAACACGCTTGAAGCTTAAGAATATGGATTATCCTAAGGGTAGACAAGTAGATGCTAAAACTTAATTTTTGGAACGAATGTCATATTTTTATTTTTCTAGTCAAGTTAGTTAACACCAGCTAGAATTTGGTATTCACCAATAATTTTCCAGGTCTATGTCCCTTCACTCTAAGTATCTTTAGCAAAAGAAAACATATAATCTTATTGAAAAGGAATATTAAATTAAAAATATTTTGAGATAATCCTTAGTTCCATGATGATATATAAGATGTTTCTCCAAAACAAAATGAATTCCACAAACTCAACTAATAAGAAGTTATTGCATGCCCATTTGAAACCATTCTTGAAAATTAATCAGTTTCCATGTAAAGAATATGTTATAAAACATTCAAAATTCCTTAAAAGAATTTTTTTCACAAAGCTTACTTGAAAGATCTTTCCAAGAGTTTTCAAACCCTTTGCACAAGTTTTAAGTTCTTCCTTCTTGAGTGTACCATCTTGCAAGACCTGTCAAGTATATAAAAATATACAAGACAAACTTACAATGTATATTCATAAAATTTTATGATGGAAAAAAAGCATGTAATAATTTGATTTTAGCAAACAAAATGAACCAGGAAAAAATACTTATGAAGTCTCTACAATCAAGCATGAAAGAAAAGGGAAGTTGAACACGTGTGATAACCATAGATAGAATAAGGGAAGTTAAGATTTTGTATGAAACGTGAAACCTAGAAGTAATATCTTTAGGTGACTTTCACTTGGAAAAAGTGAACTTGTTACAAGGATTTACCTACCATGTGAATTAATCTTCCCAATTGTGAAGATGTGTTTTCCCTTTGTTAATGAGTCTATGAAAAGGGTAATTAAACTGAAATTGTATTCATTAAACCAATTCCCAATTCAAGTGCATTATATCAAGTTGCAAAAAATCTACATTGCATTTTGTTTTGTCTTTGATGGCCTTAACAAATGTCTAGTGCAATTGTCTATGAGCAGAAGTCTTACACATTGTTCTACTCCTAAAATACTAGGTATCCTATTAATGAGTTGTGTCAATCCTCACTGTTATTTCTTTAGAACTCAATGAGTTACTATGTTGTATCTTTGGGACTACTATTGGACCTACACTATGTGCCATTTATATGGACATACCTTATGATAGCATTTGGTATTTGACATGATGCTGACCTATCCTTGTGAATGATCAGGATTGGTAAATGTCTACCATATATACTCAAGATGCACAACAGAAAGTAAAGGGTAAACTAGCCTCATCCTCATTTGACATGCATATGAGAAAGACAAAGCAAAGAGTTATTGCTGACAAAGCTCAGAGAAAACATAATTTTAAAGCTTAACATGTTCTTGACTTTCTTGTTCAAAATTGTCTTCTTGTGGTGTGATACATAGGGGGTAATTATGCACTTCAAAAGATTTGGAATATATTGCATCTGTAGTTACAAATCAAGAGTTCTTCACTTGATGGACATGCACGAAACATGAGTACACCAAACACATAATAGGGAATATATATTTAAAGTTTATAATGTTTAACACCCTAATATCAAGGTTGAACTACCCCCAAGTTAAGAAGTAAATTTCAACATAACTGAAGTTGAAAACTACTCAACAAAAGGAAAATCAAATGCCAATGTTGAAAATAGGAAGAGAGACTAAATTTATCAATAAGCCTTAACAAAGTGTCTAAATAACATAAATCACTTATACTCTCTTTGTTGGGCGACTTTGTTATTGACAATGCTGATACCAACCTTTGCTATCAACGTTCCATTCAAGTCTTCAAGAATGTCCATCATTAAGTGTCACTGTTCAGATTGTCAACAACACTGTAACTATATACTTTCTCCTTTTCTAAACCTTCATGAGAGTTGGTTATGAAATAGTATACAAAATTAAATAAAACATTAGGTAGTAGTCACCCATATTCTTTATAATATCATTTGAATCTTTCAATATAAATCAAATAAAGGTACCCAAGTTTCTTCGGTTCTTGTGTAATGTTCCACCCCAGTTTGGAACAAATTTTCACGATTTCTAAATGTTTGACAATGCAGGCATATCGTCAAACAATTCTCTTGCAACTAATCTTAGTTATTTCCAGCAGATGTTTGAATAGGAGTTTGTATGCATTAACTTGTCATCAGAATCTTTATAATGTCCCCTTCTCAAGCATTGATTGTTCGGTGACCGTTGGCCTTTTTAAGTTGGGAACACGAAGGCTAGTGGAGGTTAAATTAGGGTTTCCCTAATTTTGAGAGGTCATTATAGGAGATGATGGATTCAATGGCGGTTTCTTTCTGGGTTTTCAAAGAGCTTCGCAGTGGTATGTTCATCTCAGCATTCAGAGCACTTTTTGGAATTTACTATTTTTAGTAAATTCTATTTTTGGCAGCTTTCCAGATGTGTTCAGCTCGGTTGACTTCCTGCTTCAGTTGGTCAGTTGTTTTGCTCAGTTTTGACTTCAGGGCCTTGTCAAAAGGATAAGTTAAGTCATTTAATTAAAAAAAGTCACGTTTTAATTATTATAATTGAACGTTGACCCTTGGCTTAGACTTAATGACTTAATGTGTTTTTAAAAAGTGGTCTTTGAGGGTGGCGCCCTCATTGAAGAGATTATTTTAATTATTTCCTAAGTCAAAGCAAGGTTTGAAGGGCGTAATTATCAAAGTTGATATTCATTTAAAATATCATTTCTTAAGACTTGAAGAGAAAGTGCGCCCATCCTTGAGGAGATTGGGTTTTGACCTAAAAGCTGATTTTAGGGTTTTTGCGAAGTGAACTGAAGAATTATAAAGAGGAGTCTTGGTGCATCATTTCGGCATCTTTGACGACTATACTGTTATGCTGCCGGATTGGCTCTGGGACTGCTTCGAGGAATGAAGGCCTCCTAGCTTGGGCATCACTTCGTGTTTGCAAGACAACATCTAGTGGTGAATTCAGTCTGTTTGTGAGTGCATTTTAGTTCTTACATCTTGTGTTTAGTTTTGCATTGTTAAATCTGTTTTAGCATATTAGTGTTTCAGCATCTTGCATTGTTGTAGACAGCAGATTCATGTTTTAATTCATATTTCGGAAAAGACAAAAATATAGCATCTGGGTAGTAGCCCATTCTCTTAGTCTAGGAAGGGCGCTTCAATAGTTCAAGTTTCAGATTTTTCTGTGTTGTATTGAATTTTTAATGAGAGGTCGACTTTCCCAGCTTGGCCGTACCTTTTAGAATTGCATTGAAATCCGTGTAAATTAAATTAGGGTCTCTTTGATCAGTTTTAGTGTCTTGAAATGGTCGCCTATACCTTGAGAGAGTAATGCATCTTGTATTGCATCAATCGGATAACATTTGAGAAAGTTATGAACAAATCATTGTGGATGTAAGCTGCTGATTTTGTGAAAAGTGCAGATCTGATTATGACAGTCCAAGAAATCTGCATTTTCTGACTTGGGTTTTGGCATGGTGGTTTATTTAGAGCTTGTAACAGATTTATTGTTGATTGCTCCATCTGGAAGGACTTTGATGTATTGACATTGCAGGCAAGAATTACATTTTGTAAACTGGCAGTAGTACTGACCAGTATGCTTTAACATTGCTTTGTCATTATTTGTAATACTCGTTCTTGCTTTCAGTATTAGAGTGAAATAGCGATAACTCCGCCCTATGGTAGCTACTCTCCCATCTTGGGTCAGCAAGCACATTCTGGGTGTTGAGCGTTTTTCAGCTTCTGCATTTCTCTTTCAAAGTGTGTTATTGTAATCACTCCGTCATATGGTCGCCCCTCACTCCGCATTGGATTGGGTAGCACATACTTGACGTAGAGTTCTTTTCTGCATTTAGAATAAAAGACCCTCTGACCAATGCTCGCCATCATCGGCGCCATTCTGGTTAGAGTTATAGCATAAGCAGTTTCATTTAGATCCTCGATATTTTCGCCATCGCCGAGCCATTAAGTTGAGTTGCTCTTACGTTTTGGTTTCTCTATATGCCCAGGTGCATAATTTGAATTGGAGAAAAGCGAAAATTTGGCTCAAAATATTTCGGTCTCCTTAAATACCAATGAACGTGCATTTAACCATTGCATCATAACCGTCATAGCAATATGATTGAACATATATTATTCGTGTTCAGGAAGCAACAGAAAATTACATAAATCTGATATTCAAAATGCAATATAGAGTAATTATTGTAGGGAGTTCTGGAAACTATATTGGCACCTTATGGCAACGCTATAGCCAATCACCAGACAGCTTCAAATATTTGCAGATTGGCGCTAGAGTTAACACAAAAATGCCACGCTCAGCACACTACAACAAAGGCATCCCAAAAAAGGAAATCGTGGCTTGACTAACTCCCACGCCAAGCTTGGTAACACGCCTTCCCTTGTCACATTTTCCATGCCAAACTTTTGATCTTTGGCACTTCAATGGATCAACAGGCAAAGACAAATTAAAGTCACCAAACTAAGGATTGCAGCCCCTTAGTAAAGAGAGGCGGCTCCCCATAACACACTATGCAAGCTCGTAATACCCCTCTCTGGCTTCCCACTAGGCGTAGACTCTTGGCTGGCCTGTAACTTTGTGTAATGTCCTTCTCAAACTGATCTTTCGGTAACCGGCGCTTTCTTTGAACCACGAAGGCTGGTGAGTAATTTAAAGGGTTTCCTATTTTAGGAAGGTCATTGCTTTCGAGATGATGGATTCGGCCGTAGTTCTTTACGGGTTTTGAGAGGAAAGCAGCGGTATGTTCATCTCGGCATTGAGCATTTTCGAATTTACTAGTTTTAGTAAATTCTATTTTTGGCAGTTCAACAGTCGGGTCCAGCATGGTTGACTTCCTATGTCAGTTTGATAAGTTGGCTTGCTCATTGATGGCTTCGGGGCGCATTTGGAGAGATAAGTTGTATTAATTAATTAAAGTCACGTTTTAATATTATATTATAACGTTGACCCCCTTGGCCTAGTCTGATGACTTCAAGTTGTTTTAAAAAAGTGGTCTTGAGGGTGGCGCCTTCATAAAGGATTATTTCTTATTTTTCTAAAGTCAAAACCAAGCTCTAAAGTGGACGCCATGATTAAAATATCGAATTTAATTAAAATGGTCAATATTGAATTTGAAAGAAAAGGACGCCATTCCTTAAAGAGGATTAGGGTTTTGACTTGAAGAAGAGATTAGGGTTTCATGAAGTCAGCAGGAAATTATATAAGGAAGACTTGGTTCATCATTTTGGCATCTTTGGTCTATGCTAATGTTATGCTGCCGAAATGGTTGCGGAATTGCTTCGAGGAATGAATGCCTCCTAGTCTGGGCTCGACTTCGTGCTTGAGAGACAACACCTAGTGGAGAGGTTTGCGTAGTTGAGTGTTTTGTAGTAAGTTGTGCATTGTAATCTGCATTTCGAATCTCTAGATTTCTGTTTTTGCATATTAGTCAAGTTCTGGAAATTGCATTGTTTAGACAGCAGATTTCATGTTTTAATCATATCTCGAAAAAGACAAAAAATATAGTTCTGGGTATTGCATCAATAGTTGAGTTTGTAAAGGGCACCAATATTCTCCAGTTCTTAGAATTTATAGTGGAGTTTGCAATTTTTAAAGGGAAATCGATTTATTCAGCTGGGCCGTACCTTTTTCAGCATTGGGATTTGTGCATTAAATCATTAGCTGCATTTAGAGTCTGTTTTCTGGTATCAGCTTGAGCGCCATCTTGCTGGGAGTAGTGTGCTTCAAAAAACGTGTCAATTGGGCAAGTTGTTGGTGAGTTATGAGCATTTGAATATTTTGTAAGCTGCTGGTCTTATGCTTTAAGTGCAGATCTGTTTGTGACAGTCTAGCAATCTGCAACATTCTGATTTGTAATTGGCATTGTAGTTTCCTTTGAGCTTGTAGCAGAATTAATGTTGAATACTCTATCTGGAAAGAGAATTTAATATATTGACATTGCAGGCAATAGTTATATATTGTAAACTGGCAGTAGTACTGACCAGTATCCTTTAATATTGCTTTGTCATTAATTGTACTTCACGTTCTTGCTTTCAATCCTAGTGAAATAGTTATAAACTCCGCCCTATGGTAGCTACTTCCCATTCTGGGTGAGCAAGCACATTCTGGGTGTTGAGTAGTTTCAGCTTTCAGCATTTTCATTTCAAGCTTCGCTTTCTGTAATTCACTTAAGATCATATGGTGGCCCCTCACTCCGCATTGGATTAGGTAGCACAGCGCGGCGTTGAGTTCCTTTCTATATTTAAGAGTAGAAGATCCTCGACCGTGCGCCACCATCGCCAGTAGCCATTACGGTTAGAGTTGTTTTCTTACCCGTTTGGAGTTTATTCTTAACCTTAATGGCTACTTGATTGTAATGTTGTATTCGGATAATTGAAAATCGAAAAAATTTGGCTCCGAGGAATATTTAGGTGGTATCAGGCGGTTCCTGCTCATCTATGCCCAACAAAGTTCACTTGACAGATGAGTGACAGAGATACCAGGCACTACGAACAGAGAAAGATGACTACAGAGAAGTCTCTACTTGAGTTAATGCATGATATGTGTACGCTATTGAAGGATCCTGAGTTAAGGTGTGGAATCAGAAAGATTTATGCTAAGTCTGAGAAGTCGGATTTGATTGGGATTTCTAAAGAATGCTAGTTCAAGAGGAAATGTGAACATGAGGCTGAAATATTCCGAGCCAAATTTTTTCGATTTTTACAATTAACAAATTACGACAGTGCACCCGTTAAGGTTAGATGAGAAAACCAAAACGTACAGGAAACAACTCTAACCAGAATGGCACCGCTGAGGGTGAGCATTGGTCAGAGGGTCTTCTACTCTACTTGCAGAAAGGAACTCAACGTCAAGTATGTGCTACCCAATCCAATGCGGAGTGAGGGGCGACCATATGACGGAGTGAATACAAGATCTACTGCTTGAAAGAAATAGCTGAATACAAAATCTACTGCTTGAAGGAAATAGCTGAATACAAAATCTACTGCTTGAAGGAAATTGCCGAAAACTGAAAACCCTCAACACCCAGAATGTGCTTTCTAGCCCGGAGTGGGATAGTAGCGACCATAGGGCGGATATCTATCTATTACAACTCAAATGAAGATTGAACAATACCAATTCAAGTAACAAGCTGGATAATGACTGCCAGTACTACTGGTCAGTTTACAATATAAGATCATATGCCTGTCAAGATGTTAGAAACCGTATATATGATTCATGCAATACATTACAATCTCTTCTTGACTGAGTTCAATAAGCCATAAGAATCATTACAACTTTTACAAATGACAATCTGTTTTTTCTGCTTCTACAAATCTGTATATTGCTGGTTAAAAACAGCAGCCTGTGAATAGATACAAATACTTGTAGCTCCCTCACAACTCACTCAAATGGCCCAAACCAAGATGCAATAGACTAATATGATGAATGCGCCCAATCTAGAACCTTAACCCCGACTCCAAACGCAATGAAATAACAATGCACAAATCCCAAGAATTCTAAAAGGTACGGCCTTAAGGAAAAAGGCGATTTTCTTTTTAAAAATGATGCAAGCACTATAAAATATGAAAACTGGAGAATATGATGGCTTCCGACAAACAAAAGGAATGAGCTAATACCCAGAAAGACTATTTTTGTATTTTCCAATATATGAGTGAAACATGCAATCTGCTGTGTATAAAAATGCAATAAGCTGAAACACTAAAATACTCAAAACAGATTTCCGAATGCAAAACTGAACACAAATGAAATAGCTAAGATGCACTCACAAGTAGACTAATAATCATCACTAGTCGTTGTCTTTCAAACGAGAAGAGATGCCCAAACTAGGAGGTCTTCATCCCTCGAACAATCTAGAATCAATCCGGCAGCCTAACGGTGTAATTTCCAAGATGACCAAAACTGATGCACAAGCCCTCTTTTTATAAGTTTCGTTTGACTTCACGAAACCCTAAAATCTTCTTTTAGGTCAAATCCTTCATCTCCTCAAGAAGGCGTACTTTCTCTTCAAGGCATTAAGAATTGATATTTTAATTAAATATCATCTTTTTTGAAATAAGCGCCCCTCAACTTTTATTTTGACTTAGGAAATATTAAATCATTTCTCAATGAGGGCGCCACCCTCAAGGACCCACCTTTTAAACACAACATTAAGTTATTAAGTCTAGGCCCAAGGTCAACATTAAAATATAATATTTAAATGTGCCTTTAATGAAATAACTTAGCTTATCCCTCCGGAGGTGCTTTGAAGCCAAAGCCAGAGTCAAACATCGACCCTTTGAGAATAGGAAGTCAAAATTTGAACATCATGGGCAAAATTTTGCCAAAATAGAATTTACTAAAAGTGGTAAATTCAAAAGTCCCTCTGAATCTTTGAGAATGAGACATGCCAGCAGAAGCCCTCTGAGAAACCGGAAGGAATCAGCCATTAAAACTATCATCTCGAACAATGACCTCCTCCAAAATTAGGAAACCCTAGAACAGCAGAGCCCAGCCTCCTGGGTTTCCAAGGAAGGCTACTTGATCCACAGCTGTCGGGCTTAGAAAGAAGGGGCACATTCTGAGGGGCCGCCAAACTCCATAAAGATTATCAAAGCATGACAGAGGAGTTTAAGAACGATTTTTCATTTGATACCTTTTTGGATTGGGTGGTGACTTATTACCCTGGAAAGCGGGCTATGGTCAACTACATCAAGAAAATGATTAAGGAGGAAGCAGAACATGCCATGGTTGCAGGTGCAATGAAGGAAGAAGAAGTGCCTATTTGTGGATTGCAGCCGACAAATTTGCAAGTTGAAGAGAAAAATCAGTCAACTAGTGTTGAAGATGGCACAAGCAAGGTGCTCATTTTGCCTAAAAATGATAGGGCGTTGGATGAAGAAACCTTGACAGATGAGGAGTGTGCGGGAGAGCCCCATAATACTCCCCTTGACTTGCATGTGATAGCAAGTGATGTAGATCAGTTTGGTGAGAAGAATATCGCAGCAGACTTGAATCCTAATTTGGATTCATCTCATGAAGGTTTTGAGACTAAGGGCTTCACAAAGGATGTTGGTAATGTTTTTGAGGTGTTTGTACCTCCTCTTGTTGAAGATTTAGTGATAGATAGTTTTCCTCTTGTTGCTGTTCAAACTCCTCAAGAGTTTTCGCAAGATGAATTTATTACAAGTGATCACGAAAACCTTTATGGCATGCATATGACTGTTCATGATGAGATCAAAAACATACCTATAGATGATAGGTTCATTGAAGATAAGGGTGGTTTTGAGTTTGAACTTCAGACCCAACCATTGGAGGAAGGTACTTATGAAGACATCAGCTTTAGTGATTTGGGAGTTGACCTATTCCAAGAATCAACACTCCAAGTGTTGCACAAAGAACACTCTTCTTGTGATCGAAACAATCAGCCTCTTACCATTTGGGATCCAGGTGTGAAGGCACTTAGTGATGACAAACCGGTATGGGATGAATTTCCCTTTGATCCGGATGAAGAAATGGAACTTGATAAGGGTTCTCTATCAGCAGACAATGGTGTTAATATGCTTAAGTTTGGGGCTGCTTTCAAGTTTGATCAAAGTAACATGGAAGAGGAAACAGAGTTTGAGGGCCATATGGCTCTTGAAGATGAAAGGTTTGGAGGAATTACCAAACATAAATCTGATTTATCAAGGCATGAAGCTGATTGCAATCAACGAGTTGAAGGCTTAGTGGAGTATGATGTTTCCCAAGACATTGAGCACTCCCCACTAGTTGGTGGTGAAGTACAAGAATGTTGGAGCAACAATGAGGGCAGCAAAAGCGTGAAACGAAGTTCTGTTTTTCAGTTACAGCCTATCGGCAATTCACCATCTTCGCATTCTTATGAGTGTGAAGGCCAACCTGAGGTGTCCGTTGAAGATGAAGTGCGAGCTCTATCTAGATTTGATTGCACACATAGTCTGATTGAAGGGCTTATTTGGGATGCTCAACTTGAAGAGAGACAAAGAGGAGTGAAATATGAGGTTGCTCTTCCCAAGTTGCAACTTATCAGAGACTCATTGGAGCCCTTGAAGTCTGAATACATAGGCTTGATTGAAGATAGAGATCATGCCGTTGAATCTACAAAGAAGGCCTTCATTGTTTTCGAAGAAAGGGAGAATATGGTTGATGAGCTCACTTTGGAGCTTAAATCAACAAAGGACAAGTTGAAAGAAACTCAGTTGGATCTAACAGAGGTTGCAGACCAGTTTGCAGATTTCAAACTTTTCAAGGAGCAAGAGGATGCACAAAGAGCTAAAAAAATCAGTCAAGTGATTGGAGATTTTGACTATCTTCAAGAGGAGTTTGATCTTGAAAGCATTTCAAGAAAGTCAGAAGTTGCATGTGCAGATTTGGGGCAGCGAGACGTAAGGAATGGCTTCCAAGTCTTCGACAATCCCTTCTTTGAAGTGGGTGCTGTAGCAACTTATGACAATCCTCTCTTTGTTTTGAAAAAAGAGTCAAGTAGTGAAGAGACCAAGCATGAGGTCAAGCGTGAACTCCAATCTAAGGATGCCTTGATATCACTCCATGACGATGTGCCACGTATGTTGAGTAGTAAAGAATGCTTAAGAGGAATTGAGGATGCAGTCTTCACTTTGGAAAAGGGACCAAAATATGGTGATTGCACTCTTGTCAATCCATTCCTTGGGTTGAGGGATGCTAGTCTGCTCTGGGAGTTGAATTTGAAGTCATCTTATGTTTCATGCTTCAGTGTTCCTGAAGTTTTCATGGTTTGGTTTCAAAGGTTCATCAGAGGGGATGCCAATTTTACAAGTATGCACTTGATTTTGACTAGCACTCAGAGATGTGCTATGTTTCCTTGCCGGAGTGTGGGAGATTATTTTCAGTTGGGTATTCAAGCTTGGGATTCTCAACAAGGGTTGATGGAGCATACAGTTTGTGGAAAGAAGAAATTATGGAGGAACAAGAATCAAATTTTCAGACTTGTCGGTGTCGTTCTTTTTTTTAGCAGCTTCTTGATGGTTCCATTTGTTCATCAACAAATGGATTGGAGAGAGATTTTGAGCATGGGTTGGAGAAATGAACGATTGGTTGCTCTTGAATGTGTTTCCCGGCTAAGACCAGGACAGATTTTGAGACTCGAGCTTGCTGGTTTGAGGCAGACCAGCCACTTTACATGTTGCGTTTCTCGCACTCAGAAGAGTTGGTTCATCACTCATGATCAAAGAGGTGGTAGTTCTCTCAGGGAGATGAATCTAGTGTGTTTTCCAACCACCTTGGAGGTGTCACTTTGCAGCTCGATGGTCATCTCACATGCTCACGCTTGGGATTTGGAGTGGTGTTGTTGTTTTCCCTTGGGTAGGACTCGAGAATCAGATTGCACTGCGCTGATCCTAGTCTTGATCAGCAGTAATTATTTGTTCCTTCACACTTTTCCTACCCTCCAAATTCATCTTATGATGGTTGATGATGTAAACTTTGACAATTTACTCTCAGTATTGATTCATGACAGCAGTAGCTCACATGCTTTGGTTCACCATTCGGAGACTCATGGGGTTGGAACTATGATTGTTTTCTGTAGTCTTCATGGTTGTGCAAGTATAATTCAGATGAGGCATGGTAGCTTTATGCGGAGACATGAGTATGAGTTTGTGGAGCTCTTGCAAAGGAATGCTTCCCTCCTTGCAAGAAGATGTGTAGAGGTCACACTTGCAGGCATGGTCCCGTTTGTTACCATGTGGAGGTATGGGGAGGAGTTCGATTTTGATTTGAATAGTCTATCTCTCCTATTGCTTAGAATGGTGATTGACAGTAGTATGGTTGATACTGTTAATTCGGGGGATCGTGGACATGAGATGTTGCATGATTTTGATTTCCTTCCTTTAAGATCTTTCAGTTTGAGAATCATAGGTGGTAACACTTTGGAGTTACAAGGGGAGTCAGTGCAGCATTGGCATGATATTTTCATTGATGCTTGGTCGAGTGGGTGCAGCCGCATCGGCATAGTGGAGTTTTCACGAGATGCATTTAGGGGCAGGGATGATACTTGTTAAGTATGGTTAGTCTTTAAAATTCTTTGGAGTTGTGGTGGTATTGCTTGAGGACAAGCAAAAGATTTTGGAAAAGAAGTGATTGTAATGTCCTTCTCAAGCCTAAATCTTTCAGTAACCATTGGCCCTTCTTTGGGGCAGAAGGCTAGTGGAAGATAAATTAGGGTTTCCTATTTTTGAGAGGTCATTGCTTTCGGAGATAGTGGATTCAATGGCCGGATTCTTCTGTAGGTTTGAAGAGCTTAGCGAAGCGATATGTTCATCTCATTTCGGAAACATTTCCGGAATTTACTATTTTTAGTAAATTCTATTTTTGGCAGTTCAACAGTCGGGTCCAGCATGGTTGACTTCCTATGTCAGTTTGATCAGTTGGCTTGCTCATTGATGGCTTCGGGGTGCATTTGGAGAGATAAGTTGTATTAATTAATTAAAGTCACGTTTTAATATTATATTATAACGTTGACCCCCTTGGCCTAGTCTGATGACTTCAAGTTGTTTTAAAAAAAGTGGTCTTGAGGGTGGCGCCTTCATAAAGGATTATTTCTTATTTTTCTAAAGTCAAAACCAAGCTCTAAAGTGGACGCCATGATTAAAATATCGAATTTAATTAAAATGGTCAATATTGAATTTGAAAGAAAAGGACGCCATTCCTTAAAGAGGATTAGGGTTTTGACTTGAAGAAGAGATTAGGGTTTCATGAAGTCAGCAGGAAATTATATAAGGAAGACTTGGTTCATCATTTTGGCATCTTTGGTCTATGCTAATGTTATGCTGCCGAAATGGTTGCGGAATTGCTTCGAGGAATGAATGCCTCCTAGTCTGGGCTCGACTTCGTGCTTGAGAGACAGCACCTAGTGGAGAGGTTTGCGTAGTTAAGTGTTTTGTAGTAAGTTGTGCATTGTAATCTGCATTTCGAATCTCTAGATTTCTGTTTTTGCATATTAGTCAAGTTCTGGAAATTGCATTGTTTAGACAGCAGATTTCATGTTTTAATCATATCTCGAAAAAGACAAAAAATATAGTTCTGGGTATTGCATCAATAGTTGAGTTTGTAAAGGGCGCCAATATTCTCCAGTTCTTAGAATTTATAGTGGAGTCTGCAATTTTTAAAGGGAAATCGATTTATTCAGCTGGGTCGTACCTTTTTCAGCATTGGGATTTGTGCATTAAATCATTAACCGCATTTAGAGTCTGTTTTCTGGTATCAGCTTGAGCGCCATCTTGCTGGGAGTAGTGTGCTTCAGAAAACGTGTCATTTGGGCAAGTTGTTGGTGAGTTATGAGCATTTGAATATTTTGTAAGCTGCTGGTCTTATGCTTTAAGTGCAGATCTGTTTGTGACAGTCTAGCAATCTGCAACATTCTGATTTGTAATTGGCATTGTAGTTTCCTTTGAGCTTGTAGCAGAATTAATGTTGAATACTCTATCTGGAAAGAGAATTTAATATATTGACATTGCAGGCAATAGTTATATATTGTAAACTGGCAGTAGTACTGACCAGTATCCTTTAATATTGCTTTGTCATTAATTGTACTTCACGTTCTTGCTTTCAATCCTAGTGAAATAGTTATAAACTCCGCCCTATGGTAGCTACTTCCCATTCTGGGTGAGTAAGCACATTCTGGGTGTTGAGTAGTTTCAGCTTTCAGCATTTTCATTTCGAGCTTTGCTTTCTGTAATTCACTCCGTCATATGGTCGCCCCTCACTCCGCATTGGATTGGGTAGCACATACTTGGCGGAACGAGTTCTTCTTATTTAGAGTAGAATCCTCGATATGCTAAGCCATCCTTCAGTAGCCATTCTGGATTAGACTTGTTTTTTTTCTTGCGTTTACAGGTTTATTCTTCTAACCTTATTTCACTTGATTGTAATGTTTATGTCGGATAATTGAAAAATCAGAAAAATTTGGCTTGGAATATTCCGCTTTGCCCACGTCACCTTAGATGCTAGAGTGTCACCACTTGGTACAGAATTAGATAATGGATCAGATGTGGGTGAAATGATGCTCCAACTGGCTATAAAAAATTAATAAGCTCCTTTTAATCACGACCTCTGCCATACAATGCCAAGCTATCTCTAAAATAAGCTAGAAGACTTTTAGGAGATAGATCAAACCCTCTGTAAATACCTTCACTTTGAAACTTTGATCAATATTTTTGCATGTTCTTTATAAAATCTTCAAACCTTGACTTGAAGCTTTTCTGAAATTGTTAGCATGCAATGCATAACCCCTGAATGGAGCTATCAACAAGCAACCTTGGGAGATCTTTCACTCCCTCTGACTCTTTGTTTCCTCATGGTGAGGTTTCATCCTCAAAGAAACCGGAACTTTTCAGTCCAAGCCAACACTTCTCCAATTTCCTCCCAAAGAGCAAAGAGAATAAAAAACACAGAAAAGTGCTTTTATACTCCCTTCAGATTTCCTTAAGTTGGCTTTAGAGATTTATTTTATTTTATTTTCTTTTACCACCTTATAACTCCCTCAAGTTGGGAAGCCAACTTTATGACATAAAATAATCTTTTAAAAGCCTCTTATAACGCCTTTATCATACAATCATTTAAATATATAAATAACGCATTAATGTTAAAAAATTTAATTTAACTTTAATATTAACGTTATTTAAACTTGAAGCTCTAGACCATGATATTGCCAGGATAAAACCATGGTAGGAATTCCCCAACATACCCAACATAGAAACACTGCCAACTGCCCAAATCAATGACCACCTTGTGACTTACTAAAAAAAGTAAGTGTGGACAAAGTGCCCAAAGAATGCTCCGGAAGGCACACTACGGAAACCCTGGAATATACTGAGCTAGGAAACACCAATTAAGCACAAATGGTTGACTAACAAGCCACCAACTCCCTCAGAGGGGTCTCCTAACCACCATGTTAGTCTACGGGGACCAAGGTGATAGACTAACCAAATCCCTATTGAATACCTAGGAAAAAATGGGACATTGCATCTTGTAAGCTAAGAGGTCTCAAAGAGTTGTGATAAAATGATGATAGGTCAGATAGTTGAAAGGTGGTTAAAGAACATGTGCATGATAGGACCAAGAAGTGGTAGACAAGAAGACCAGAGTTCATTTGATTTATTCTTTCCATTTAAATCTCCTGAGAATTCTTTCTCTTAACATTTATGTAAGAAGTCATTCCCACAAAACAAGACAATTATTTAGCACTTTCAGATTTTCTAACACACAACTCAACACAAAGTAAAGCTACACATTGCAAATGTATAAATAGAAAAAATTCCTTTGATTTGTTAACCACTTCCACCTTCTAGTGGTAGTCGTAGTAGTTGTTTTTATTGTGTTGTTATAATTCTCACTAAGCGACTAGGGCTTATTAATGCATAGAACAAAATAAATCGCCTCTAATTCATCAACCACTTCCATCTTGTTGTTGTTGTTATAATGCTCTCCAAGTGACTAGGGATTATTAATACACAAAACCGGATAAATAGATCTTCATTTATTAACCACTTCCACCTTCTTCTTCTTGTACTCACTAAACAACTAGGGCTTATTAATATGCAAAATTGATAATCTATTATCCTTTGTAGTTTCAACAAGCCACTATGTTGCTCACTCAAATTAACAAAATTATATGACACTGATGAGACTCAAGACCTTTTAAGAGAAAAGAATATTCGACAACCTTAGAAAGTTTACAAAACTTACTAGTGGACCCCAAAGTAATAGGTTTTGACATGACAAGTCAATTTAGGATAGTTCAGTACAAATGGAAAATTAATAAAAGACGGTGTTGGTGTGACATCCCAAGCCCCTATAAATATAAATAAAATGGGCCATTAAAACCATCGTTAAAAAAACTATGATTACTCATAGGACTCATAAGTAATCCAGAGTGGTAATTGCTGTTGAGTAACTTGCAACAAAAATCAAGGACAAATTTTTCATAAAACTTGCCATGATTTAAGCCAAAAAACTTGTTCAAACTCGTCAAAAATATCACTACTCAGGACTAGGGTATAACTCAATCGGCTAACAATAAACGACTAAAGTGCACTTTCATTTGGGTTTTTTAGACATGTCCTATGGATTCAGGTTGTACAACCTGTAACTTAAGAAAGAGTCACGATAGTTTGCTAACAGTTATTTAATTTGATATTCTTAAACACATTATAAAATTTCTATATTTTCCCACTATTGTACCCCAAAATTAAAAAAAAATTTACACTTAGACATTTTGAAGAAATGAGTAAAAGTCTTGTTAAATCAGTCAAAAAGGTCAAAATTTGGGTGTGCAGGTCTTGCATGAGGGATTAAAACGCAAAACTTTCAAAATCTAACGATCTGGGTCTACTCAGAGCAGTTTAATCTACAAAACCCAGATCTCGGTTTTCATCCCTACTTTTTAGGAAAATTGTTATTTTTAGAAATTTTCTAAAAATAGTAACTTTTTCTAGGTTTTTTTGGGTTTCTTTGGAAACAAATATTGGCAAAACTTTCTAAAAATAGAAATTTGGTCCGTTAGGGTTCAAACTGATTTTGATTGGCTCAAAATACGTCCATATCAAGCTTGTGCAGTTAGAATCTCAAAATAATTAGTTTTGCCCTAGTGGGTCTATTCTGCTTTTTCAAAAGCATATCAAGAGCTCTGAGGTCATCAATGGAGATCAGTCAGCTGCCAGGTGTCAGATTCAACACTCAGGCATTCAACAGGAGGCGAGTCGGTGAGCAAGCACGAAGAACGAAGGAGAAGGTGAAAATTGTGAAAATTTTCTAACACTGGTTGACTTGGGTGCCCCAGGTGAGAATAGGCACCCATCTTTTTGGGGCATTAAATGATGAAATTAGGGTTTGCACCTCCAACCAAAGTTGCTCAGTTCTCTTCCAGCTCCGCAGCAAGTCCGACAGTGCAGTCAACAGATCACCCAGTCGCCCGGGATTCAAGGCCGAACAGGGGAGATCCAAACTGAAGTCGAATGAAAATTATCAAAATTTGACTAAGTCTGGGAACTTTGGGCGCCCTTGGTGAAGGGCGCCCAGCTTTTTGGAGCACCTAACTCAACAATTAGGGTTTGAGAATATGCTCAATCTCTTCAGTATTCAGCCAGCTTCGCAACACCTGTCTCCGTCAGAGCATTTGACTGTCCAATCTCCAGCAGGTTCAGATCAAAGTTGAGGATATAGAATGAAGGTTTCAAACTCTGAAGGATGGAAAATCAAAAAATGGCCAAGTCTGAAAGGTTTAGGCGCCCCAGGAGAGAAGAGGCACCCAAGTCTTCAAGTGCCTAAACAGATGAATTTGCAGATGTGGCTCTAACGTGATTTCTTCGGATTTGATCAGGCTCTCCAACGAGATATTCAGCGCGTCAATCGGAGTTTACAATTGCCAGTTACGAGAGGCTGAACATAGGGTGAAACAAGAGTGAAATTTCAAAATTCAAAAGCAAACATAAAAAGTGAAAAAAATTCTAACTCTGGTGAGTTTGGGCACCCCAGCTTGCCAGGGGCGCCCAAGCTTTTGAAGGCTCAAA
>VDFB02346892.1:0-107476 GCA_007258455.2 Sequoia sempervirens | reverse complement strand
AGTTTTCCAAATTTGCACCTGAAAATCTTTCGAGTTTGATTTGAGTCACTCAGAGTTCCCGGAACGGCCCTAAAACTTTCCAAACTTGGTGTAGCTAATTTCAAGTGCGTTATTGACTTCGAGACCTTTCCAATGGTTCAAACGGTTCACGAATTGGAGTCCCGAATCAAAAGTTATGGCCCCGGGAAGTTGGCGCACTTTCTAGAAGATACAATTGCAAATGTTCTTTTAAAATTTGAACTTCAAGTTGTAATTTTTCGGCGCCAAACCGCCTAAACTCAAATTTGAATGTTGTTTTGGCTCCAAATTAAAAAGGAGCTCTATTTATGGGCGGATTTCTAATTTTTGGGTAACTTTTTGGGGACAAGCTCGCATATTGCGAAAGGGTGATTCTGTAGCTTTCTGTAACTTGCATGTGAAATATTTCGAGCCAAATTTTTTCATTTTTTCAATTGCAAGTTTACAAACAAATGCACCCGTTAAGGTTAGATCTAAACCAAAACGATGCTGAAGCAAATCTAACCAAAATGTACACCAGGATCTCGATGTGGGCAAGGTGTGAGCATTGGTCAGAGGATCTGAATTGAAATGCTTATGCAAAAACTCTAACCAAGAATGTGCCTGCGAAGGATGATCATATGGTCAGAGGATCCCTATCACTAATAAGTTGAAATAACTCGACGTCAAGAATGTGCTTTCCAAACCGAGATGGAATGGGAGCTGCCATATGACGGAGATCCTAAGAATTACAATGCGGTTAAGGGAAATAAGCTAGAATGCGGAAAGTAACTCGACACCCAGAATGTGCTTTCTAACCCGGAATGGGAAAGGAGCTACCATAGGGCAGAGATGTAAGATATTACAAGGCAATTACAGAATGTAAAGATGAGCATTACAAATCAGATAATTAAGCAAGATTAAAAACTGCTGCCAGTACTACTGTCAGCTTACAATATGATAGAGAATTCGCCTGCCAAGAGTATAGAGTTAGAACAATTCAATGAGCATTTAGATATAGAATTCTCCTTGCTTAATGGAAATACCAAACTGATTTCTTCTCTCAAAAACCAGATTTAAGATTCTGATCTAATCAAATCTACACTTTTAAATGCAAAACCAGCAACCCTAAAATCCACTAAAATGCTCACAACTCACTCAATACTTGTCAGAATGACATGAGACTTAATGCAAATGAATGCTAGGATGATGACAATGAAGACTATACTAAGAAACAGCTGACAAATTGAAGTATTTTTTTTTCTAAACACTTGCCAGGTGGAACAGAATGGTACAACCTCTAGAAATGTTCTACCAACAAGATAAAATCAAATTCTTCATTATAAATCACCAAAATTTGCACAAATGGGTGCCTAGGACATAGAAATGGTTCTAGCCAATACCCAGAATGAATATATTTTTATTTTTTGACTTATGAGCAAATACAACATGTAGCTATACTAAATCAACAACTCTAGAACTTCATTAACATGCTAGAAATTGAACTACAAATGCAAAATAACTACTACAATGCAAAAATCTCACTACAAAATCCACTCAACTACAAACTAACTCTCCACTAGTTGCTATCTTTCAAGCAAGAAGTCGAGCCAAGGCTAGGAGGCATTCATTCCTCGAAGCAATCCCAATACCATTTCGGCAGCATAACATTACTCAAGTCATAAGATGATAAAATGAAGAGAGAAGGCCTTCTTTTATAGACTTAGTAGAGAATCTCTAGATGCTTCTAGAAAGTGCGCCCTTTTTCCAATTTGAATTTGACTTCATTTTCCCTCCAAGAGTGGCGTCCCTTTTTAAGAGCAAAAATAAATCTTTTAATAAAATAATATCTCCCTCAAAGTTGGCGTCCAAATCCTCTAGCTAAAATTTGGCCTTTAGAAATATTAAAATATTTCCTCCATGTGAAAATACCCTTCAATGTCCCCCTTTTAAAGACAATATTAATTCATGATGCTAGAACAAGGAATTATAATGTTAAATTATAACATTATAATATAAAATATCTTATATCACCATGGAAATGCATCAGAAGCCAAATTCAACCATACCGTCTGAACAGACTGCCATAGTGAAGCCTACTGATTAGGAGTCAACAAGTCAACTGCTAAAAATAGAATTTACTAAAAATAGTAAATCCATGTAATTGCTCAGAATGCTGAACCGAAACCACCAATGCGAAGCTCTTTGAAAACCCATAAAGAATCCGCAATCCAAAATCAATAATTCCAAATGCAGACTAAGCAAAAAGAGGAAAACATCCTCTAAGAAGTTTGGAAACCCTGATTCAAGCTTTTGTTAGCCGACAGCTCACCGGGGATAGGCCATCAATCACTGAAAGGTGTAGTGCTAAAAATGGGGACATTACAGTCTGCCCTTCCCAAAATTGCTTGTCCTCAAGCAATGCCACCACAACTCCATAGAATATAGAACCGATCAATACCCCAACAAGTAAGATCCCAGGGTCCCAAGTCTGTCTCAGGGAAAACCCACCATGCCAATGCTGCACCACTCTGATATCATCAGTGAAGACATCTCGCCAATGCTGCACCAACCTCCCTTGTAACTCCAGAATGTTACCGTCCATGATACTCAAACTGAGAAATATTAAAGGACTGAGATCAATTTCATGCAATGTCTCATGTCCAAAATGCTCCGAGTCAAAAATATCAACCGTACCAATGTCTATCACAATCCTAGGCAAAAGGAAAGATAGTCTGCTCAACTCAAAATCGAACTCTTCAGCATACCTCCACATGGTAACAAACAGAACCATGACTGCAAATGTGACATCTTCAAATCTTCTTGCAAAGAGGAAGGCAATCCTTTGCAAGAGCTCAACAAATTCAAACTCATGACTCCACATGAATTCCCTATGCCTCAATTGAATTATCATGGCACAACTATGAAGTCTGAAGAAGTTTTTCACAATTCCAACCCCAAGAGTCTCAAAATGTAGAATCAAAGCATGGGGTAGCTTGCTGTCATGAACCAATAATGAAAATAAACCATCAAAGTTTGCATCACAAACCTCCAAAGTGGCTGAAAAACACACTAAAGCCATCTCCATCAGAAAACTACCACTTCTTTGATCAGGAGTGAGGAACCAACTCTCCTGAATGAAAGTAACTCCATAAGTAAGGTGGCTGGTCTACCTCCAACCAGCAAGCTCGTGTCTCAAAATTTGCCCTTGTTTGAGCTGAAAGTCACTTCCAAGAACTACCGATCGTTGATCTCTCCAACCCATATTCAAAATTTCTCTCCAATCCATTTGTTGATGAACAAACAGAACCATCAAGTAGTTGGAAAAGAAGGGAACAACATCAATAAATCTGGACATTTGATCCTTATCCCTCCAAAAGTCTTTTCCATAAGTAATAAACTTTAACAACCCAAGTTGAGAATCCCAAGCATGGATACCCAACTGAAAGTGATTTTCAACACACTAAAAAGAAATCTCTACACATTCCCAAGTGCTAGTGAGAACCAAGTGCCTTCTCACGAAACTGATGCCCCATCTAGTAAATCCTTGAAGCTTAACCATGAAAGCTTCCACATTAAGGGAGTATGAAACATAGAGTGGCTTCAAATTCAGCTCCCAAAACTGATCAATATGATTCCAAACATCATTCCACCCAAGGGATGGATTGTCAAGAGTGCAACCACCAAAGTCTAGTTCACCTTTTTCCCATTCCTCCTGAGTAGTAGGTCTGAAATCTTCACTCGTTGCTGCTGTAATGAAGTTACCAACAGCTACCAAGACTTGTCTCTTCAACACCTTGATGTCATAGATGTTGAAATTACCTTGCTTCGTCACCTCCCATGTAGAACCTTCATCCTCAAACCCACTTATGCATTCATTACTAATCAACAAACGTTGCACATCCACATGGAGTGAGATCAAAGCATCCAAGCACTAGAAACCATACTTAGTCTCATTCTTTGTTTCATCTTCCATCACATAGAGAGGATTGCCATAATCTCCTTCATCACCTTCTTCAAAGAGAGGATTGTCAAAAACTTGAAAGTTATTCCTTTCATCTTGCTGCTCCAAACTAGCACATGCAACTTCTGATTTTCTTGAGATGCTTTCAAGATCAAACTCCTCTTGAAGACAATCAAGCTCTCCAATCACTTGCTTGATTTCTTCAGCTCTTTGTGCACCCTCTTGCTCCTTAAAAAGTTTGAAGTTAGCAAACTGGTCTTCAACCTCCATTAGAGCCAGCTGAGTTTCTTTCAACATGTCCCTTGTTGATTTGAGCTCCAAAGTGAGCTCATCAACCATACTCTCCTTTTCTTGAAAAGCACAAATGTTCTTCTTTGCAACTTACATGGCATGATCTCGGTCTTCAATCAAGTGCATGTACTCGGACTTCAAGGTCTCCAAAGAATCTCTGATAAGTTGCAAATTGGGAAGAGCAACTTCATCTTTTACTCCTCTTAGTCTCTCTTCCAACTGAGCCTTCCAATAGAGCTTTTCAATCAAACTGCGAGTGCGATCAAATTGGGATAGAACTCGCACTTCCTCTTCAAGGGTCTCTCTGACTTGATCTTCCCTTCCAAGAGTATGCAAACATGGTAAACTGTTGATAGGCTGCAACTGAAAATCAAAAATTAGTTTCACGCCTTTGCTGCCCTCAAAGCTACTCCAGCATTCTTGTCTTTCACCTCCAACTTGTTGAGAATGCTCATTGTCATAAAGAGCATCATACTCCATGAATTCTTCAATCCATTGCTTGCAATCAGCTTCACGCATTGAAAAATCAGATTTGTGTTTAGTAACAACTTCAAATTTTCCATCTTCAAGAGCCATAAGGTCCTCTAGCTCTTCTTCTTCATTACTGTCTCCTTGATCAAACATTATAGCAACATCCAACTTGCTCAATGGGTCATAATCATCCACTATTCAGAAAGCTTCCGTAGAAACATTTTCTTCTTTAGTGGCTGCAACCACTTCAAAGCATTCATTATGGAGCTTCATTGAACACTCTTCTTCTTCAAAGACAACTTCCTTTTCAATGGCTACCTCATAGTTTGTAGTGCAATCTAATTTTTGTTCTTCATTAGGATCAAAGGGAAATTCATCCCACAAGGGTTCTCTTTCATACCTTGGTGCCAACACACCTGGATCCCAAATGCTAGTGGGTTGATTAGGATGATCAACTGGGAAAAACTTATCATGCTCCCTTTGTAGTGATGACTCTTTGAATAACTCAAGTCCCAAATCACTTAAGCTGATATCATCAAAAACATTTATCTCCAATGGCTCAGTTTGCTGCTCAAACCCAGTGTCACCTTCATAATGGAATGAGAAATATTCATTGCTTGTTGTTCTGAATACTTCACCGTCATTATCTTCACCATGAGGAAGTATTACGCTGATTTCTTCATGTAGAACTTCTTGAGAAGTTGGGGCAGCAACATGAAGAGAATCCCTCTTTACCAAATCGTCAACATGATTGGGTATGGACTCATTGGAAACATCTCTATCATTATGACCACTAATCTTTCCTGCATCTTGCTCTAATTTCTCTGAAAATGGCTTCAGTTTCTCCTCACAATGATTAAACAATTTTTTAATCAGCATAGCAGCAATAGGAGAATCCTCTTCTTCATGTTCATATGCATCCAAGAGGAAGGATTGGACACTAGGCGAAATTTCATCAACCTCATTAATGGTGAGAACAAGAATATTCTTCATAGCTGCAATAACATCCTCTTCTTGCTCACTCCAAGTTGAAGAGAAGAGATAATTAAACAAACGATAGATTTGAACTTCCATCTCTAAATCTATCAAAAGGTGGAAAACTCTAATTTCTGAAAATGTCTTCAATATAGCAGTTTTTCTTGGAAACAATTTATTTCTCATTTCATCTAGGTCTTGAAAACTCTCCACAATCATATTCAGAATGATTTTCATGGTTTCATCATCATAGGGTGTTAGGGGAGCCGTAATTCTCATCATCTCCATGAAGCAAGAAGAAATCAACAGCTTGGTTTCTTCATCTAGATGTCCCAACCAAGAGGGTTGTTTTAAAAAGGTTACTGTAGGTGACATTGCCAACTGCATCAAATAAGGTGACTGCTTCACCTGTCTCAAACATTGTTCCAGTATTTGAAGATTATTCTCTTCATCTTCCCTTGACTGAAATTATTTGTCAAGTCTATTTCCAACCGTAAAAAGTGTTTGTTCCAGCTTTATCTCTTCCTTCTTAGCCATGTTTAACTGCCACTTCTAAACTGAACTGAACTCCGTTATGATCTCTGATGTAGAAATTGAATTCTCTGTCATTCGACTATCACTAAACCTTGTTGGGCACAGGATGGCAGGATCTTGGCTCTGATACCACTGAAATATTCCAAGCCAAATTTTTTCATTTTTTCAATTGCAAGTTTACAAACGCACCCGTTAAGGTTAGATCTAAACCAAAACGATGTTGAAGCAACTCTAACCAGAATGTACACCAGGATCCCAATGTGGGCAAGGTGTGAGCATTGGTCAGAGGATCTGAATTGAAATGCTTATGCAAAAACTCTAACCAAGAATGTGCCCGCGAAGGACGATCATATGGTCAAAGGATCCCTATCACTAATAAGCTGAAATAACTCAAAGTCAAGAATGTGCTTTCCAAACCGAGATGGAATGGGAGCTACCATATGATGGAGATGCTAAGAATTACAATGCGGTTAAGGGAAATAAGCTAGAATGCGGAAAGTAACTCGACACCCAGAATGTGCTTTCTAACCCAGAATGGGAAAGGAGCTACCATAGGGCGGAGATGTAAGATATTACAAGGCAATTACAGAATGTAAAGATAAGCATTACAAATCAGATAATTAAGCAAGATTAAAAACTGCTGCCAGTACTACTGTCAGCTTACAATATGATAGAGAATTCGCCTGCCAAGAGCATAGAGTTAGAACAATTCAATGAGCATTTAGATATAGAATTCTCCTTGCTTAATGGAAATACCAAATTGATTTCTTCTCTCAAAAACCAGATTTAAGATTCTGATCAAATCAGATCTGCACTTTTAAATGCAAAACCAGCAACCCTAAAATCCACTAAAATGCTCACAACTCACTCAATACTTGTTAGAATGACATGAGACTTGATGCAAACGAATGCTAGTATGATGAAAATGAAGACTAGACAAAGAAATAGCTGACAAATTGAAGTATTTTTTTTTTCTAAACACTTGCCAGGCGGAACAGAATGGTACAGCCTCTAGAAATGTTCTACCAACAAGATAAAATTAGATTCTTCATTATAGATCACCAAAATTTGCACAAATGGGCGCCTAGGGTATAGAAATGGTTCTAGCCAATACCCAGAATGAATATATTTTTATTTTTTGACTTATGAGCAAATATAACATGCAGCTATACTAAATCAGCAACTCCAGAACTTCATTAACATGCTAGAAATTGAACTACAAATGCAAAATAACTACTACAATGCAAAAATCTCACTACAAAATCCACTCAACTACAAACTAACTCTCCACTAGTTGCTATCTTTCAAGCAAGAAGTCGAACCAAGGCTAGGAGGCATTCATTCCTCAAAGCAATCCCAATACCATTTCGGCAGCATAACATTACTCAAGTCATAAGATGATAAAATGAAGAGAGAAGGCCTTATTTTATAGACTTAGTAGAGAATCTCTAGATGCTTCTAGAAAGTGCGCCCTTTTTCCAATTTGAATTTGACTTCATTTTCCCTCCAAGAGTGGCGTCCCTTTTTAAGAGCAAAAATAAATCTTTTAATAAAATAATATCTCCCTCAAAGTTGGCGTCCAAATCCTCTTGCTAAAATATGGCCTTTAGAAATATTAAAATATTTCCTCCATGTGAAAATACCCGTCATTGTCCCCCTTTTAAAGACAATATTAATTCATGATGCTAGAACAAGGAATTATAATGTTAAATTATAACATTATAATATAAAATATCTTATATCACCATGGAAATGCATCAGAAGCCAAATTCAACCATACCGTCTGAACAGACTGCCATAGTGAAGCTTACTGATTAGGAGTCAACAAGTCAACTGCTAAAAATAGAATTTACTAAAAATAGTAAATCCATGTAATTGCTCAGAATGTCGAACTGAAACCACCAACGCGAAGCTCTTTGAAAACCCATAAAGAATCCGCAATCCAAAATCATCAATTCCAAATGCAGACTAAGCAAAAAGACAAAAACATCCTCTAAGAAGTTTGGAAACCCTGATTCAAGCTTCTACTAGCCGACAGCTCACTGGGGATAGGTCATCAATCACTGAAAGGTGTAGTGCTAAAAATGGGGACATTACAGCATGTGTTGTAGAACTTGGGGATTTGAGATCCTCTGCATGTAAGAAGCTCCATTTTCTGAATAATAAAATTATTCTCTTGTTTGTGGGTTATTTTCTAAGTCTCAGGCTGCGCCCTCATCAAGATGTTTTGAGGGAAGCCATTATAGAGTGTTTTAACCTAAATAGACAAGCGGTTACAGAAGTAGACTTGGGGAAATTGGAACTAGAATATAAAAGGCTTAGAAAAACTTATAGGAGTGATAAGCTCCTCTTGCACATGAGAAGGGGTGATGACAATAGAGTGCTTCCCATCCCCTTCTCAAAATCATAACCTTTTCCAATGTCATATTTTCAATTTTATTTCAAGAATACATATCATGCACTATGTCAGGTTCTTGAAGTAGATGCAGAACATAATATGTCAATAGGGTTAATGAGGATGGCCATGGTTATTCAACATCCTGAGTTGAATATTGAATTTGATTTTTCTTCCATAATTGAAGAACAAATTCATGAAGGGTTGTTGCAGGTGAGGGAAGCTAAGGCTCCCATATCTTTTAGAAAATTTTCTTTACTTTGCCATTTGATTTTGTATCAAAATGAAATAAAATGGACTAGGAGAATGAAGCTATGTACACAAGAAGATGAAGTAAAGCTCCCTATATAGAATTGGTGTTACATATGGGATAGTAGGTGCAAGGAGTCTGATTTTGATATATTTCAAGAGGATTTTGTTGTCAGAATCATTTCTGCCCTTGGTTTTTCAACACCTAGGATGTTGCAATCTCTAATGGAAATGATGAGTCCCATACAATACAAGCCAGATCAGGATTTCACACATAATTATGTTGATTGGTTCTTGATGCCACAACATACCATCATCAAGGTGTATGGTTGTGAGCAGGAACCACATATTTTGCCAAAATTTGTGCCTACTAGAATTTTCTTTTCGGAGTTTATGTGGCAAATGCTCTGGATGGAGCATGAATTAATGAGGAATCAAAGAAAAGGCACATTTTTGCCTGATTTGTCAATGTTTGAGGAATTGTCTATTCGGTCAGACATGCTAGAGGAATTGCAAATATTTATGAGGGTTAATTATCCCCTCAGGTCTGGGAAGGTAAGAGTATGTGACCCAGAGGGATACATGAATATGATCAGAAGGACATTGCTCACAAAGAAGGCCAAATTCCATGAATTTGATCCTGAAGAGGATCTAATAAGAAACTTGGTGTATTTTGATGATGTATTTCAGACCAAGAAAAGATGGCTAACAATGATGAAATGGGAAAAATAGAAAAGGGAAAAGAATAAGAACTTCAAGGGATTCTATACTGATGAACCTGATCTTTTGAAAAGGATGTAGTTGATTCTTGGAAATTTTGATGAATTTTACAAGATGGCTTAGGATGAAGTGTTGATTCCACTTCATGCGCCCCAACAACCATCACAAGAGGCATCCATGTCCCACACACCACCCCCATCACCTGTACATTCTTCTCCTCCATCTCCCACTCATGAACCCCCAGCTAAATAACAAAAAATTGAATCCTTAGTTGATTATGGCTCAAGTGATGAAGAACATGAAGCAGTTGTAACTCTAGCTGAGTTGAAAGAGGTAGTAGAAAAACAAAAACTCTAGGAACCCCATGATCTCGAGATCAGGATATCAAAAGAATCATCAAATGAAATCCAAGATGATGAGAGAGTAATTGCCTCTCTAAGGTTCATGGAGGATGATAATTTCATTCACACAAGCGAATTTAAAGATTTTTGGATTAAAATGAAAATGCAACAATTTGATGAAAGGCTAAAAATCAATCTCATAGGGGTTGATGATGCAAAACAGGTTGAAATCCAAGCCCAAACATTGGCAGAGTTGAACATTGACAATATTAATGTTACTCCCCAAGAGGCTAGAGAAATGGTTTTGAAAAGCAATATGTTGATCATACCAAGGATGGAGTTATCCAGAGTATTTCTCTTGGACCAAATTAGAGAGCGGGATGATCCAATGCTAGTTTCTGAATTTGATTTAGAGGAGGGAGTGTCAGGAACAGGGTATAACCCTACCACCCAAGCCCTTGCCCTATGGACAAAGTAGAATAATACAAGGAAACCTAGACTTTTGGATGTGGTACAAGAGATGAGGGGATCGGCCATGGTGAGAAAAATGAAGGATAGTACTCCGACAGAGGCTGCAACTATCACCATGCACTCAACAATGTTTACTAAGGATATAGTGAAAAACATGGAGGAAAAATCACTAAGTATGAGAGGAGATCGAAGATGTCAAATGATGAAGTTATCAAATTATTTATTGAAAATTTCAAATTGAAATAACAATTGCAGCAGGAAACAATAGTAAGGGGAGATGAGATGGTTGTCTATCATCCACCTGTTCAAACTGAGAACCCACAGATCCAATAGATGAAAAGTGAAATTGACCAATTGAAGAAGCATAATATGGAGGATATCAAGCGCCACACCTTGGATACTCTTAGGAAGATATTGGAGCACAGACTTGGGGCATTAAAGGAGAAAATGTGTGGGGTACATGAGAGCTTTAACAATCTGGTTAAAGCTTTGGAGCAAATCAATGTTAATTTCCCTGTCCTAGATGAGCTTTAGAAAAGGTGGAAGCCTACTTACCACATTCTAACTACTCTGTGTAAAGCAACACAAAGGGATCTAGATGCCCCCCCTAGGCTAAAACCAACTCAGGAAATGATGAAAGGAGTGGTTGAAGAGCACAAATATTTGACCGATATGAAGAAAAAGGTGGAAGGTAGAAGAAGTGCATTTGACTCCATAAGGCACACTTTCAGTCCTCTAGTCATTGGGGATGATAATCAGATGAAAGGAGTAGAAGAATGGAAGAACGATTTTGATCAAATGGTTTCTCAATGCTTAACACATGTACAAGGTGATGGAGATGTTAGCCTAGACAAATTCAATACTATGCTCGATGGGATGATGGTGTTGGACCATGGATATACTAAGTTCGTAGTAGATGTAAGAAACTTGCTCGATAATAGGTGGAAAATTCATCTCGCTAATCTTAATGCTACTCAAGAATTCAAATGGCCAAATGATTTAACGATAAGCAAATGGCAAGAAAAGTATCTGGGCTCGGATGAAGACTGATCGGCATCATCATGAGGGGGAATATATCATAAAGTAAGGGCTTTGCATAGGTCTTAGATGACGATGGGCTTCTTACTCAAAGACTAATGGACTGGAGCATGTGTTAGTTGTTTCGTCATCTTTGGTATCTTTATGTTTCTTAATTATACTTTGTTATTAAAAGACGCAACCTTTGGTCTGAAGCTTGTTTGCCTCTCATATAAATACGAGAGACCAAGACCAAAAGGGAGATTATTAGAGTAGGTAGAAGAGTATAGCAGGCGAGTAGGGATACACAATGTTTACATTTCAAAAGACTCAGATGCATGTATGAATTTTGATGAAGTTAATGAAGATATCTAATTTTGCGGTCTGATCTTGGTATCAACTATTTGTTGGAATTATATAATTATTTGGTTGTCTCCACTTTAATGCTTCTCTATTATTTAAATTGATATATCAAGTATATATTCAGTTTATCAATACAAAATTGTTGTACTTGTGTGATATGATTAATTGGTTCTTTCAAGTAAACATTAAATCCTTCTAGTCAATCACAGTAATTTGGAAGTGTTAATTGGATTAATAAGAAGAGTCATATAATTAGGGTTGCCAATTTGTCTCAAGTAGAGTTTGTCAAATATTTACCTACATGTTTATACAAGTTATAAACCCATATTAATATGCCAAACAGTTTGAGTTATTGCCATTACAAGTCACATTTTCTAGGTCTTCATTAGACTCCATATACCCAACAAGGCACTGGTCTCATACATTTCACCATTTAGTTTCATCCATTTTATTTTTTACATTTGTTAACTGAACATATCCATAAACTTAATAATTTGATATTGCTCATACAATCTAAACCAAATAATTCAGCATCTTTCTATTTCCAATTTTCATTATGGACAAATTGCTTGAGTAGGACAAATATAGTTTAAGTTTGCCTCATTTGCATAGGTACACCCACCTAGGTCTGGCAGTGCCTAAACATAAGAAGGTTCAAATTCATCATTTGGCCTTGTATGTTAGCCAAAAACATTGTGAGAGCTTGGCAACCTCTCGTGGTTCAAACCTGCATTTTTGAGACCTAACAAGTTTAATTCACCAATGGATATATTTTTTGGTTTGAAAAAAAGTTTTAATCACCAACAAAATTGTTTTATCTATTTTGAAAACAAGTTTGATTCACCAATAGAAAAAATTTCTAGGTTTGAAAATAGATTTTAATTGCCAATGAAAATATTTTATCGATTTAAAAAAATTTGCAATTCGCCAGGATTTTCCACAAACTTCTACCGATTAGAAAAGATTCGCCAATTGAGATTTTTTTCCCAAAAAACGAAAAAAATTGCAACTAAAATTAATATTTTTATCGGGAAGTATACAAGATTCACCAGGATTTTACACCTTTGTCGGGGGGGTTCCTTAAAGTTTTCCCTGTCTAGGGGTGTGTGCATCACATGGCTCTAGCATTCTTGGGGCCACTTTATGTGTTGTATGTAACATTGGTTAAATACTTAATGTGGGGTTGCACATGGGAATAATATTTAATATTGGGAAAAATTAGTACCAATATTAAATGAGGTATTAATGGTTTTGTAATCTCATGGTTTTAGTCACATCATTTTATGTGATACCACTTGGTGGTTTTCTGGGAGCTTGTTTCTATAAAATCAAGCACATGGGTAGTTGTCTAAGGTTGGATAGTTTGCTATTTTGGCTAAGGGGTTGAGTCTAGCTCTTGTTAGCATTTGTGAGGGTTGAACCATGGCATGGGATGTGTGGTTCCATGCTTCTTCACATGGATTGCTTAGAGGGCTTGATGTTTCAAAGGTGTTCATGGAAGAATATGAAGATGTATTGTAATGATTATTGTTGAATAATACATGAGTAATGGATGTTTTCGAAGGCTAGGTTTCTTCTCACTTGAGGGTTTTCCCAGGGTATATCTTTTGTCATCTTTGATGGTATGTTTTCTATTCTTTTGCATATGGATTATGAATACTTGTTTGCATAGATTTCTCTATTTGGGTTTTGTGGAAATTATCTTAGGTGGATGCATATTTCCTATCATTTGGTATCAAAGTCATTGTTGTGATTTGTATAACCCTTGTTGGAGTGGATTTGGTGAGTAGTTGAATCTACGACTTGCATGGAAATAATTTTATTTACAAGATATGAGGGTTTTGTGCAAGTGTTTTTGCAAATTTAGGGTTTTGGGGTTGCAAATTTGTGGTTATTTTGTGCAGATCTAGGGTTATGAATCTTTGTTTGAAAAAGGATTTTTTTATGGATGTTAATCATGAGGGTTTTGTAGGGGAAATGTTTTAGATGACCCTTTGGGACAAAAACGACCTCACCATTGGATCCAAAAGGCCCAAGACATGAAGATTGGCATAAAATTTGACCTATTTTGGTTACAAAAAAAAAATGTAAATTTTTTTTGCCTCCTGCTCTTGTCGTACAACTGTCTATTTTGTCATAGAAAAAAAATTAATATTTTGCAGGTAAAAATATTTTTTACGGTATTATTTAAAAATTTCCTACAATATTTTTTCTAGAATAACTAAAAAAGAATTATTAAAATCAAATATATATATATAGACCCTCGCCCCCCATCAGTAGGTCTGCTACACGGTCTGACAGGCTGTACGGCTCTGTCAGCCAACGGTGGCCCTCGATCTGTCAATGGGCTTTTTCCTCGCCCTGATGACCAATTATCGGGACCGACGGGAATAAATTTTATACTACCCATTTAAAAATGTTTTAAACCTCCATTAAAAAAAAATTTTAAAAGGTCGCCGCAAAATTTTAAAAGTTAAAAAAATTAAACTGGAATTTATATTGCTAGCGGGTCTAGAGGAAAAAGAGGTGGCGTCACCACCACCGGTGGGCCACTAGCGGACCATCACCCAACCACCAGGGGGCACCATTTTTTTGTCTATATACCAGAATTGTGCAAGCTTTTTCCAAGGGGCATAACTTTCGCCTAGGGCGTTTGTTTTTCGACTTCTTATACTCGTTGGAAAGTTGGTTTCATGCTCTTCACTGTGGTATAAGTGGTTTTTCCAAAAACAAATTGTTTTGACAGTCTCTTGCTTGTTGGAAGTTGGATGTAATTTGTGAGCTTGGAGAGGTCATATCTTGTGCATACGAAGTTGGATTTTTGACTTCTTACAGTCAATGGAAAGCTTGTTCAGAGCATTGTTATTTCCATCTAAGGTTTTTATGGGTTTTTTTTTACTATGGTGATTTTGTGAACTTATCGATTATCGGATCTTGGTGATTTGATGTTGGAGTCATTGTATACTCACATGTACATCTTTGATTACTCTCATTTTACATGGTTATCAATATAGTGTTGGATTTGTATGTTGCATTGTTGTATCTACAAGTTCTACAATGTTGTAGGCGGTCTATAGTTATAGGTCGCATTTATGACTTGGATGTGGGTTGTCTATGCCCATAGATGCTTCAGTGTTGATGCATATTCAGTTTGGTGGATTGGTTTAATCACTTGGTTTGCTGGTTTGGTTTTCATGTTGAGGAGGAGAGATGATATTACCAGGTGCAATCATGATGTGAGACCTATGTTGTTGACTATGTGATGTGGACATTTGTGACATGGTTGGATTGTGTAGTCAATACATTTGTTGGTGATCATGGTGTCATGGATGTTCCTTGTGCTTTAGGAACTTTGGCATAACATGATTGTTTATGCAAATGCATTATTGGTGGTGTTGGATTTATTCATGTTTGGTTTGTAGTGGTGTATCTTCTTGGCTTGGAGATCATGGTTTGTAGTGGTGTATTCATGTTTATTGTGTTGGATCATGGATTTGGTTGATCTTCTTGGACGAGGTTGTTATCACAATGTCATGGATAGCTTGGTTACACAATTCAGTGGGAGCTTGTGACAGTGATGGACTAGCAGTGTTGTATCTTCTTGGTTTGGAGATCATGGTTTATACTCTTCCCTTTGGGAGCTTGGTGTTGAGTTCTTTGATTGTGTTGGGGCCATGGAGGATCTTCATTTATAGGATGGCTATCATGTTTCCATGGAGATCTTGGTATCATGGTTCAGTGGGAGCTTGTGGTGATGATGTGGGTTCACCATTTGATGGTGGATGATCTTTTGTAGTGTTTTTTGGTGTCATGGATGGACTCTTGGATCCTATTTCTATGCAATCTGGGTTCTTTGACATCTTGGGTTTCATTGAAAGGAGATAATTATCTTCATGTGGTTTGGAGATGTTGACATCTTCGTTAGCCATAGAGGACTCTTTAGTCTTTGGCTAAGGTGTTATGATTTTTCTTTTGACATGTGATCCTTGTTTGATAAGCTAGTTTTTTTTATGTCATGATGTACTCTTGATTATATGTTAGGGTGTTGGTATGATAAAGGTACATGATATGTTCATTGGAGCATATGATCTTCTTTTGAGGAGATGCGAGATCATGATGTCATGGTGTGTTCCTGATTTCATGGTTAGGATATGACATTGATCTTGGTTGGTTCTCTTGGTATTGGGTACATTGTTCATTTTCTTGGGAGCTTCATGATGGTGCTTTGTTTCTTTTGTAGTTTGGCATGGATTGATTGGTTATAGGTACTCATGGACACTTGGAGACATAGGTGAGGCTAGGAGATCTCTTGGGATTAGAGACATTTGTTAAGACAGTTACTCATTGATGAGGTTTCAATTGGAAGTCTAAGGAACCTACACCTTGGTTGGACATGAGTTCAACATGGACATATGAGGAGACTGTTCTTAGATGATCCATGATGACTTGGATATCTTGGAGGAGAATTCTCAATCCCCACTCTTGGTCTACTCAACGGTTAATCATCTGAGGTATTTCCCATTGTTATGTTTTAGATGCTTTATGCTTTATGTTGTATCTTCTCATGCATATGGATCTTGAGCTATGGTCTGTTAGTTCTACATGGTTCATTTGAGGGATGTTGGCATGTTTATCTCCTTATGTATTGTGAGATTATGCATTGATGTTGAGTTTAGGAGATGTTATTGGGCTTATTCCCTTGGTTTGGGAATGGATTTGGTTTGATCTTCTTTGGTTTGAGATGCATACATCTTGGTTATGGTTAGATGCACAAATAGTGTTATTCTCTTTGGGTTTTTATGGAGATCATACTTATCACAGCTTAGCTCTTAGAGGTGTGTGTAGAAGTACATGCTACAGGTTTTGATTTGTACATTCTCTCTTTGGTTGTGTTCTACTTCATGGATGTTTGTATTCGCATTACATTGGATTTGGGATCTTGTCTAGAGCTATGGTGATCACTATGTTTGTGGTCGTGTGTTGTTCATTGTTCTTTGATGACAACATGGATGTTCCTTTATCTCTTTCCTTTGTTGAGTGTGAAGAACTTGGGAGAGAAATGGAGACCTGTGGTGAGAGCTGTATTGCAACTTATTGGTTTGCAAGATTTGCATATCTTTGTGGATGTTCCTTGGTACTACATGATGTTGGTTACATTTATATGTGTTGCTATTGGTGGATCTTTGGATGCCTTGATCATTTTTAGATTTGACATTACCTTATGCAATGGGAGTTCTTGGATGTGTGTGCTCATTATATGATAGGTTTGGCACTTGGAGCTTGTGATTGCATGTTATGGGTTGTATATGTTGATGCCATGAGGTTCAATTTTTATGATTTGTATACCTTTGAGGTATGGATAGTTGGATGTGTTATTATTTGTTGTGGATGCTATTTTCATCTATGGTGATTATATCTTGACAACTACTAATACATGTTACTTTTGGATTGAGTGTTTGTGTATTCGGATATCAGTTGAGGCAAGACTTATGCTTTGTTGTGACAGATTGTGTGGCTTCTCTTTGGATGGATTCTTATCTTTAAGCATTGACATGATGGAGGATGAGAGCATTCATACTTGGGATGGTGGTCAATTTGTTTCTTTTTATAGGTATCTTGATGGAGCACATGGAGCACTTTGATTCCTTGATGGTATATGTGGCCAGAGGGATTGTTCCCTTGTTCATGTTTGAGTTTACTTGTTTACCCCTTATGCAATGTATACAACAAGTGGGATAATGTTAGGAAAAGGTATGTTTTCCACCTTGCATAATGTTATAATGTAATATTTATTTATTTATTTATTATGTGGTGCACCTAGGGAATCTAGGGGTGTGTGCATCACATTGGTCTAGCATTCTTGGGGCCACTTTATGTGTTGTATGTAACATTGGTTAAATATTTAATATGGGGTTGCACATGAGAATAATATTTAATATTGGGAAAACTTAGTACCAATATTAAATGAGGGGTTAATGGTTTTGTAATCTCATGGTTTTAGTTACATGGTTTTATGTAATACCACTTGGTGGTTTTCTGGGAGCTTATTTCTATAAAAGCAAACATATGGGTAGTTGTCTAAGGTTGGATAGTTGGTTATTTTAGCTAAGGGGTTAAAGTTAGTGTAAGTGTTTTGTAGTGTCAGGAAGTATTTCCCTAAGAGAAATTAATCAAAGGCAAGTCGGCATTTCTTTTTGTAAAACAAATATTATACTTTCTAGGTCGGCCCTAGAAGAAAGGTCACCTATCTTGCTATATAAAGGAGAAGGTGTCTCCACATTAATCATCAAAAAATCATTCCATTCCAATTTGAATTCTTCAACAACAGGTTCACCTTCTAAGCAGCAGATTCACTTCAAGCAGAAGTGTCATTATTTTGTGTATTCAAGGTTCACTTCAAGGAGAAGTGTCATTATTCATTGTCTGAGACTCGACCTTTTCTAGGGCCTGATTTTGTGTGCAATTTATGCACTTATTCTTCTGATTTATAAGAGAATATTTTGTTGGGTTTTCTCCCTCGAGTAGGAGGGTTTTCCCAGGGTAAAATATTGTGTTCATTGTTCTATGTGTTGTATTTTCTGCTTAGTTGCATTTCTAATCCTAAAATTAACATGGTATCAGAGCAGGTTTAGGGAAGATCTGATCAGATTTGACTAAGCATTCTTCATTCAATATCATTCCCATTCAGAGCAAATTAATACCTTTGAATTGGGAGGCTGAATATATCAATATTTGGTATTTATTAAGTGTTGTTAAGAATTGAACTTCTTAAGAGCATGAAAAGACAATCAGATGTGCAGGAAAAGACAAAAGGCTACCCACATTGGCAGAGTCAAGCCGAATACAAGGTGACGGGAAGTCTTGAGTCGATGTATGAATGATATCGGGTCTACATCAAATTGGCAATTATTTTGTCGCAACGCTACCTAGAGATGTATGCGCCGACAAATCAAGGTGTAACTGCATCCTGTTCACTAGCTCGTGTAATTTAGAAGGAGAGATGGGCATTCTTTGGTGGTGGCAACATTATTAATGGCATCTTCAGTAGGAGTTTGGTTTATATTGCTAACCTGGCAAGTTCTTCCTGCCGCTAAATCTTGGCATCGAGTATCTAAGAAGTTGCGACAAATCATTGGATTGCATCAATGTTATTGTAGGAAAACTGTTACAATCTGTAAAGGCTTGGGAAAGGATTTGTTGAAGTGACCACAAGAGTTTCGTTACAATATGTCTCTTGCCGATGATGAGACAATTATATGAAGCTATCGTTGTGTGTGAAAAGAAACCAAACAAAGGGAATTAGAGCAGTTTAGGGGGTCGATAGTAATTAAGAGAGAAGATTTTACTATTGAATTTTGAAGCTGATAGTTGAATGAGCAATCGAGAACAAGAAGAAGCCACACTGAAGACAGGGGCCAAGATTATATCGTGGGAGCTCAAGAAGATAATCAAAAGTAGTTAAAAGGCTGGATGTCGTATTTGAGAGCCAAATAAGTTGGTACCAATGTTAATCTATCGGCTTGGAGAAACAAATGAAGCTTTAAGATATTGCCGCTATCATTGAAGACCAGAGCTATTAATCACAAGTGATCGATTTGATTTATCAGCTACATTGAATTACTTGTGCCGCTCCTTTATGTCTAACCCTTTCTTCTTTTTTTAAGATGAATTAAGAAACTCGTTTTATAATCAGATGTGGACCATTTTGAGAAATACGTGGCATCTTTGTGGAAGGCATCGTTTGTGAGACAAGGAGTATTGTATGAGGCAATAAGACCAAGAAGCGAACATTTGAAAATGGTCGTCATTTTGGAGCGCTATCTTCTATCATTCAATATTAATCTGAAGTTGTAGTCGCTGGGAGATCAAAGGCGTGATTAGAAGTTAACCGCAGAACAAGTCAAAGATTGTTACTTATGATATCACGGGGAAGGGGTATGGTAATATTAAGCTTCAATCTAATTCTCTGTCAAGGAAAATCACGGGATGTTAATCTGCCAGTCGTCACTATGGAACAAATATGTTAAAATAGCTCCCATCATCCAGTCAGTAGTGTCAGGAATCATTGAGGGTGTGTGTGTGGCATCTTCATTATTTGCGGACCACTTAGGCTACATGTGTGAACTGTGCCTCTGTGTGTGAAGTTGGAAGTCAGTTTATATACACACTCCTTTATAGCAGAGTTATAAGAAGAGGTAATCTAAATTGAGAGTGGTAAAAGAAAATATATATAAAGAGAACAATAAAGTCATCATGAAGACACAAAGATATAAAAGGAGTAGTAGGATCAGGGAAAGATAGGGAAAGATATGGAGATTGAAATTTGGAAAGGCATCGCTAGTTGGATATCTGTAGAATTGACCAACAATAAAGAGATAAGTATTTTATGAATGATAAGATAGATAAATGTTTGTACCTTTGAATAATGATCATGGATTTAAATAATCATGTAATTAATAATAATCCATGCAATGACATTGGGAATAGTGAATCATGTATGCTACTAGTTATCTTTTACCATTGGTCTGTATATCCCTCTTCGGGGTAATTCGATTTTATGAACTATTGTTAATCTCTTTAAAATGCAGGATGGATCGAGGAGAAAAGGGATGATGGATTAATTATCAAAGATTGCATAAGGAATTAAAAGGGAGGAAAAGCTTGAGGCATTCTATGAAGAAGTCATGCTGGTGGGAGAAATGAACAAACATGGAGGCATAGCTTGCAACCATGGAACTGAGTTGGTGGCACATAACTCTCATGATTCTTCACTGGAGACATCTCTCAAGGGCACAAGGTTGGGTCAGCCTTGGATGGAGAGTTTGCATCAACAAAGAAGATTGAAAAGGATGAAGACACTAAACAACGATATGACAGAAATCTTGTCCTCCTGATTTGGAACAACAATCTATGCATGGTCAACTATTGGCAGCCCTAGAAAGAATTATGGAAAACAATGAGGTTCTTATCAAAGATCATTGGAGAAGACATGTTAATGGCTATTGGATTGAGAGTTGTGAAAAGAAAAACATTTTTTGGTTCTTTGCGAGTTGGGTAAAACAGTGACATGTCCAGGAAGAGGACTAAGGTTCTGAGATCCGTCAATGGAGGGGAGTTCATTTTTAGAGGATTTTTTTTTTTTTTTTGTAATCTTTATATTGAGGTAGGGATCAAGAGGGAGTTATGTGCTCAACAAAATGGAGTCCTATGTCTCGAAGAACTAAAGTGACTCATTGAGAAATGAAGGTGTTAGCTAAGTGGGTTGCAATGTTGCAAGGACGGATGCTAAGTCTTTGGAAGGCCTCTTTAGCTACAGAGAACGGAATTGCACAAGGCAATCAACCTTGTTTTGACATTGGTAGCACTGCAAACCTATTCAGAATAGGGTGATCTAGGATGAGGTCAAGGAGGACAGTCTTGGATTTTCGTAAGTTAGTAGTGTCGGAGGTGTGCATCGGAAACCATTCCTCTAAGGAAAGCATTGCAAGCAATCTTGGATGAGGAGTTCAAGAGGTTGATGTGGGTACTTGGAGCTCCAAAGGGAGTCACAACATCATTAAGATTTGTTGTAATGTATATTTCTCCGAGACAAAGAAATATGAGGTGAAATCTCTTGTAGTGTATATTTCTCTGAGATGGAGAAATATGAGGTGAAAGCCCTTGTAGTGTATATTTCTCTGAGATAGAGAAATATGAGGTGAAAGCCCTTGTAGTGTATATTTCTCTAAGACAGATAAATATGAGGTGAAAGACCTTGTATTGTATATTTCTCTAAGACTGAGAAATATGAGGTGAAAGCCCTTGTACAAGATCACATCTCTGAGACTGAGTTGTATTTTCCACAATTGGGTGTTGCCATTGTGGACGTCATGTTGAGAGACTCCATGATGAGGATATTTGAGAATACCTCCCTAGCTAAGAGGAAGTGTTAGTGTTTTGTAGCATCGCGAGGTATTTCCCTAAGAGAAATTAATCGAAGGCAAGTCAGCCCTTCCTTTTGTAAAACAAATATTATAATTTCTAGGTCAGCCCTAGAAGAAAGGTCACCTAGCTTGCTATATAAAGGAGAAGGTGTCTCCACATTAATCATCAAAAAATCATTTCATTCCAATTTGAATTCTTCAGCAACAAGTTCGCCTTCTAAGTAGAAAATTCGCTTCAAGGAGAAGTGTCACTATTTTATGTATTCAAGGTTTGCTTCAAGGAGAAGTGTCATTATTCATTGTATGAGACTCGGCCTTTTCTAGGGCTTCATTTTGTGTGCAATTTCTGCACTTATTCTTCTTATTTATAAGAGAATATTTTGTTGGGTTTTCTCCCTTGAGTAGGAGGGTTTTCCCAAGGTAAAATATTGTGTTCATTGTTTTATGTGTTGTATTTTTTGCTTAGTTGTATTTATGATCCTAAAATTAACAGTTAGCTCTTGTTAGCATTTGTGAGGGTTGAAACATCACATGGGATGTGTGGTTACATGCTTGTTCACATGGATTGCTTGGAGAGGGTTCAATATTTCAAAGGTGATCATGGAGGACTCTGAAGATGTATTGTAATTATTATTGTTGAATAATACATGAGTGATGGATGCTTTTAGAAGCTGGATATTTTCCCTCTTGAGGGTTTTCCCAAGGTATATCATGTCTCATCTTTGATGGCATGTTGTTTATTCTTTTGCATATATATTTTGAATACTTGTTTGCATAGATTTCTTTATTTGGTTTATGTGGAAATTATCTTGGTTGGATGCATATTTCCTTTCAAAATTGTTTGAAGATTCTATAGGTGGTCGACTACTCTTAAAGAAAACACCAAGATAATGGTTTGATAAGGTTGAATAATATAGCATGATCAGTTTTGAAGAAACGATGATATAGTAGTGATACATAAGAGAAGAGTAGAGAATGCAACATTTCCTTATTGAAGATATATTGATAGAAGTGAAAGGATTGTATATTGATAAAAGACGACAGTAAAGATAATTTGGGGTAGAGATCAGTTTTGAAAAATGATATGAGTTGTGATTAATGAGTGTGGCTTCAAAAAATTTGGGTAGAGATCAGTGTTAGTGTGTGGGTGCTCATGGTAACTCTAGCGGGGTGGCATGTCTTTGGAATCCTCATAGATTTACTCTATTCTGGTGGATCTCCAGCAAGTTTTCTATTTCTTGTGTTGCACATAATTTGGAGTCGAGGGAGAGAGTTCTTGCCAACATCTATGATCCTACTGATTTCCCAGGTAAGACTCTACTTTGGGCTCATGTTGGATATGTTCGCTCATTTGATCCTTTTCTTCCCTGGATTCTTGCGAGGGATTTCAATGCGGTCCTCTCTTTGGAGGAGAAGAGGGGTGGTAATGTTCACTTGGACCCATCTTCAGTTCAACTAAGGGATAATGTTGCTTATCTGAACTTGGTGGATATTAGGCCTACTAATGGATTATTTACCTAGAATAATAGGAGAAGTGGGGAAGCTGCCATTTCTGAAAGGTTGGACAGATTTCTTGTGTCTAGTTTTTGGGTTGGTGACAGGTGGACGACTTACTCTGAGATTTTGGATTAGCGAGGATCTTATCATTGGCTGATTAAACTCTTAGCGGACTTCTCCAAGTATCATAAAAAGCAATCTTTTAGATTTCAGCTAATCCAGCTTCGTGATGAGTCTCTCCATGACCTAGTTCCTAGGTAGTGGTAGGCTGGTAAGTCGGCTCATGGGACAGCTATGTACTCTTTTGTCAAGTAGCTGCAATATGTTAAATATTGCCTGAAACATTGGAATAGAAAGCACTTTGGTAATATTTTCCAGGCTAAGAAGGTTGCACAAGCCCATTTGGACTTCATTACTCGTCAGATTCGTGATCAGGGCCTCACTTAGGATTTGGGTAAGTTGGAAGTTGTTGCGGTGAAAGTGGTGGAAGAATAGGAATTAAGGGAGAAAATATTTTGGAAGCAAAAGTTTTGAATTGATTGGCTCTACGAAGGGGACAGGAACACTTCCTTCTTTCACAATTATGTAAAGGATAGAAAGGTAGGGGAATGTTATATCTTCCTTTTGTCTTCGCAAGGGATTCTCATTTCCTCATCTGCTAATATTTTAGAGGAATCTATTTGCTTCTTCTCTTCCTTGTTCTATGAGGATTCGCCTTCTATGGTGTAAGATGAAGTTGTGATCTTAGATTGTATTTCGCCCCTAGTCACTAAGATGAATGTTTCTTTACATAGACCAATCTCCCTCCAGGAGTTGGAGGCTATTGTGTTCCACATGAAAAAAGGGAAGGCACCTGGGCCTGATGGATTTCCAATGGAGTTCTTTCAAGAGTTATGGGAGGTAATCAAAATGGACCTTCTGGTGGTTGTCCATGAATCATAATAGAACAAGCAGATGTTGAAGGCCACGAATGCAACTTTCTTGGCTCTCATCCAAAAAAAGGATGGACCTAACTCCTTGGATCTTTTTAGGACAATAGCCCTTTGCAATGTGGTATACAAGATAATTACAAAGTTGATTGTGGAATGTCTAAAGCCTCAATTGAGCAGGTTAATCTCTAAGGTGCAAGGAGGTTTTGTTGTTGGTAGAAAGATTTTGGATGGGGTTATTATTGTGGCGGAAACTATCCACTCTATGGATTCTCCCAAAGAAAAGGCCATGTTTATTAAGTTGGATATGGCCAAACCTTATGATTGGGTTAAATGGGCCTTTTTATTCAAGATCCTTAGGGATTTTGGTTTTGATAATGCTTGAATTAATTGGGTTGAGAGTTGTGTTACCTCCTCCTCTTCCTCGGTGTTGTTCAATGGTAAACCCACAAAGCTATTTGGTGCTTCTAGGGGTCTCAGGCAAGGTGATCCTTTATCCCCTTACCTATTCATTTTAATGGTTGAAGGTTTGGGAAGATTTATCAAATCTAATGTGGAGGGGGGTCTCACTCAGGGTTGGAAGTGGGGAAATGATATTCCCCCCAACCCATCTTCAATTTTTGGATGATACTACTCTAATGGGTATGGCTAGAGTGGATGAAGTTGTCGCCTTCAAGAAGGCTCTGGATAGTTATTTGGATGATAAATCAGGGGAAATATTTTATCTACTTCTTTAATATTCCCAAGCTTATTCAAAGGAGAATTGTTGGAATTCTTGTTGGACTCCAACAACACTGAGAGGGGTGGGCGGGTGAATCAGTGTTGTGCTACTTTTAACTTTATTAATCTATTCTCTCAAGTGCCTAAAACATTCAATCAAAAGAAAGATGCATGAACATGAAACAATAAGCCACAACACCATAACACAAGGATTTTTATGTGGAAACTCTATTAGGGGAAAAACCAAAGCGGAGGTCAATCCACAATTCGAGTACTCAAAATATAAGTGTTTTACAAAATGGGAATGCACTTGCATTCAAGCACACTGCCTAGAGCTCACTGCTCAAAATCGGGAAGGCTCACTGCCTTACAAAAGATTTGGATTACATCAAAAGGTTGAACTGAGTAGATAGCATCTACAAATCCCTGATTACAGTTCCGGTTAGGCTCATAGATCATATTTTGGACCTTTTGTCTGATTCTGCACTTCGCTATGCTCTGCCTTAATTAACTTCACAAGATCCTCTTTTGCACAAGTGAAAATCGCTAACCTGCTCTTCTGATATTCGCACACACATCAACACATATCGAACACTCACATATACACATCAAAATGAGTTAACCGATCTCATATATATATATATATATATATATATATATATCTGCCACCAAGGATTCAATCGCTATATGTCGGCTTCAATAAAATAGAAAATATTTTCCAACTGTTGGCTCAAATCATAAACAACATTTAATGCATATCTACAAGAGTTGGCCACAACATAGTGAGGACCCAAAACAAAATATGAAAATATGAAAATATTCCAAATAATTTTTCCTTAAACATCCGCGACACCATATATTTACTTAGTCGGCCTTCATACACTAATGAACAGAAAATTGAATGACCAGATCTACTAACTCGTACACAAAATTGATGTGACAGCACAAAATTCAAGAATAAGACATTTAATATTCCCAAAGACCTTCCCTAAGATCCACAACCAAAATTGATAAACTGGTAATGCAAACCACTTGACAGATTCAACTTCAACTAGATACCCTGTTCTTTACTCTGTCTTCTGATATGGTCAGATACTGCAATGCGGACCGGATCAATAACAACACCATAATCCATCTACCAACAATCTCCCTCTTTGGCATTGATGGCAACACTTAGTGAAAAATGACTAAGTGTTGGAACCTTCAAAACGCCATAACTAACAAAAACACCTGACAAAACTCCCCCTGAGTTTGATAAGGCATTTTTCACTGCTCTATCTCCCCCTTTGACATCAATGACAAAAAGATAATAAAATATTTTCTTTCTCCCCCTATGAAGTGTAACCAAAAACTTATTCAAAAACTAATTCAAAAATTTGAAGTAATACAACCGCTATTTGAAGATTATTTTGTAATTTTCCTTCATCTCCAAAAGAAACTTTTTCCATGCTTCCACTACAATCCCGGTGATTATGATAATGTTGTTGTTTTCAGATGTCTAGTTGATAATTTTGATAAGGGATTCTGGAATGGTGAAGGATTCTTCCAATACTTCTCCCTTCCTCGGTATCTCAATCAATTGTTCCAGCTTGCATTCAGTTATGTCCTTCACTTTCCAAAAGGTGTCAACAATCTTGTTCCTAGTGTTTTGAACATTTGTATGCTCTATCTGCAATTCCTGAATCCTTTTCTTGATTGCACCATCATGATCCAGAGACATGTTAAAAAATTTTCCAATACTATTCAACTTTGTTTCAATTTGTTCCAGCTTTTCTTTGTACTTGCTAATTGCATGAGGCCATTGAAGACAGTAGTTATAAATGTTGTTTGTTGTGCTTATGCATTGTCCTAATTGATTCATGTGTCTTTTTAGTTTGGTAAGTGACAATTTATACTGCTTCTTCAAGTGTTGGATGACTTCTTCCTTGTTCTGAGACTCAAAGTCCATGATTTCCTTAATGCATTCAATCATCTCTTCTGGCAACTTATTTTGCAAACTCTTTAGTTTGATATGATTGTGCACAAGATGAGCACTTAGTACGCTTAAGATCATGTCCTGCTCATATGAAGGTCTGACAGACCATATGTTCCCAATTTTCTACATTCCATCTTCCTCATGAATAAGCTGCAATAGTTCTTTGGTTAAATCACCTTCTCCTTCACTTCCTTCTATTGTTTCCTTTTATGTTCTGGTTCAGCTATTTCTAGTTCTTTTCTTAGGGTGTCCTCAGTTTCCTTATTAGATTCCTCATTTGGTATGTCCACAATCACTTCTTCTTTTCCTTTCCCTTCAACTTTTGGAGTCTTGCATGTTGGTGGGGTATAAACAACAATTTATTTTTCTGTTTTCTTCTTTCTTTTCATCTCACTGGAGGAGGAACCAACTTCAAGTGCTCTTTCCGGAATGGAAACACTAATTGACCCAAAATTTCTTAGCAAACCCTTAAAGAAACTTTCATATACTTGATCACAATTTCCCAAAGTGTTAGAGTATATGTAAAAACTACTTGCAAACTGGTTCACTCTCTTCCCTTATTACGTTGTTGTTCAAGGGTAAGCAATTCAGAAAATACATCACAAGGCATATAACAAAAGTACCAAACCTGAAAGGGTAGTCTATCTTTTTTTTCAATTGCATGTTCTCCATCAGTTGATCTTTTAGTAATCCGCAAAGATCAAAATCCTGATCTTCAACTATCATCTTGTCAAAAATGTAAATACCGAAGTTGCACCTTCTCTGTTTCTGAAAAAGATTTTGTAGGATATTCCATGCGCAATGTACCTTGTCACTGAATCTTTAATTGTGGATATTATCAATGCCCTTTGATCTCCAATTACTCCAGTTAGGGTTTTAACTTCTTTATTTCATATTGATTTCTTCCTTAGCACATCCCCAACCTTGCATAACCCAATTATAGCTGCAATCACTTCTTTTGACATATGGTATGGTTTATCCAAAGTTAGAATAATGTCATTCAATTTGTCCAAAATAAACTCAACGACTTCTACGTTTCCAAAATAGGGGAATTCACTCCAAATATCCAAGCTTTTGTGTTTTTCTTCTTTTAGACTCTTCAATTCATCGTGTGACAACATGTTTCTTTCAACTCTAATCTTCTCACTACTATAATCATCTAGTTTTATCATTTCTTTGATTTGTTCCATTTTCCCTGATGGATTAGGGTTTCGCCGCCGAATACGCTTTCAAAATTATAATGCAGAGTTCTCTCCTTTTCTTCGATGCAAAGTGGAAAATAAGGGTTTCAACTTGATTTTTATAACTTGCCCTAACTTATCTAGATACCTTGTTTTCTCAGTCATCAAACAAAAACTTCTACGGACCTTCAACTCAGCATAATATCCTTTCCAACTATTCCAACAATATATATAGATCAACAGTGCAACCACTGCAATCGTCCACATCCCGATGTCAATTACCAGTATGGGGTTTGAAAGATTTTCTTGACAACTCCCCCTAGGCCAAAGGCCTAAAACTAATTCTCGAAGGAATTACCAGAAGCGGGTTCTGGTGCAGACTCAATTTCTGCTACAGAGGAACTCTTCTTCACCCATGTCTTTTTCATTTGATCTCTTATTTCATCCACAGTCACTTTCCATTTTTTTTATCATCTTTCTACATATTTTTTCCTTTGTATGCCGGACCTCTTCTATCCATATTTTTGTTTCTACAGAATCTTGCAATGTGACCATATTTGTTGCAATTGAAACATATAGCATTTCCTTATCCAAACTAGTCATTCCATTGATTTCTTCTCGATATGCATTGATTAGCAATATGCCCAAATCTTCCACAGGTATAGTATTTAACATTCCTTATATTGACAAAGTTGTTTGACATATTTTTGCATTCACTTGACTTATGACCAAACTTATTGCAATTGAAACACTGACCGGAGAATGATGGATTACTTGATTTCATTTTACTTCTACATTGAGCAGCCATATGACCAAATTTATTGCAAGCAAAACAATATCCATTAAACTTTTGAGAATTAGGTTGTCTTACCGGATGCCTTTTTTCTTTGTTCATTTGATTTCCTTGCCTGAAATTCCTTTGTCCAAATGTGGAACTTTCTCCTTTTTCATATCCAAGACCTCGCTTGTCATTTCCATTCTTTTGTCCTTGGGTCAACTCATCAAACTTAACTGAGTTAATCTTGAACTTCTCCTTGTATTCATTTGTAGTAGCAAGTTCATTCCTGAGAATAACAATCTGTTTTTCAAGCTCTTCTTCATTGTTTCTGGATTCTTGCAGTTCAATCTCTAATTGAATGAATTCTCCATTAATTCTGTTGCATTCATCAGATCTTTCTTTTAGGGACTGGACAAGTTTTTCCTCATTCTTCTTACTTTCTTCAATCTCTTTAGTCATCTTCATTGCCATAGATTCCATCTCATGCTTTAAGGTAGCATTGTCTCTGGTAAGCTTTTCACATTCTTCAGTTATTTCCTTAAAGTTTTGATTCAGGTGAACATCCATGCTTTTGTTCTCTTTTTGCTTAATCTGATCACAGAGATCATTTCTCTTCTCCCTAGACTTAATAATTTGATCCTTCAACTTCTGAATGAATTTCTCAGCATCCTTAAGATTTACTTTCAATTCCCAGACTTATGCTTTAGACTGATCAAGATCATCAAGTGCCACTAAAATTTGTTGTTGAAGAGTGTCAGGGTCCATTACATTCCAGGATCCACCTCAAGCTGTTAAACTTCTTCCAAGGAACTTCGCTCTGATACCAATTGTTGGACTCGAGCAACACTAAGAGGGGGGGTGAATCAGTGTTGTGCTATTTTTAACTTTATTAATTTGTTCTCTCAAGTGCCTAAACCATTCAATCAAAAGAAAGATGCATGAACATGAAACAATAAGCCACAACACCATAACACGAGGATTTTTATGTGGAAACCCTATTAGGCGGAAAACCATGATGGAGGTCAATCCACAATTTGAGTACTCAAAATATAAGTGTTTTACAAAATGGGAATGCACTTGCATTCACACACACTGCCTAGAGCTCACTACTCAAAATCAGGAAGGCTCACTGCCTTACAAAAGATTCAGATTACATCAAAAGGTTGAACTGAGTAGATAGCATCTATAAATGCCTAATTACAGTTCCGGTTAGGCTCATAGATCAAATTTTGGACCTTTTGTCTAATTCTGCACTTCACTCTGCTCTACCTTAATTTACTTCACAAAATCCTCTTAATTGCTCAACTGCTTTTCTGATATTTGCACACACATCAACATATCTCGAACACTCACATATACACATCAAAATGAATTAACCGATCTCATATATATCTACCACCAAGGATTCAATCGCTCTATGTCGGCTTCAATAAAATAGAAAATATTTTCCAACTGTCGACTCAAATAATAAACAACATTTAATGTGCATCTACAAGAGTCGGCCACAGCATAGTGAGGACCCAAAACTAAATCTTCATCTTCAATACAAAAATACTCCAAATAAATTTTTCTTAAACATTTACAACACCCTATATTTACTTAGTCGACCTTCATACATTGATGAACAGACAATCAAATGACTGGATCTCCTAACTCGTACACCAATTGATGCGATAGCACAAAACTCGAGAATAAGACATTTAATATTCCCAAAGACCTTCCTTGAGATCCACAACCAAAACTAATAAACTGGTAATTCAAACCACTTGAGAAATTCAACTTCAGTCGAATACCCTATTCTTTCCTCTGTCTTTCATTATGGTCAGATACTACAATGCAGACCGAATCAATGATTTAGGTTGTCATCAATGACAACACCAAAAGCCATCTACCAACAATTCTTAGATTTCAAATTGGCTCACTTCCTTTTGTTTATCATGGCATTCCTCTGTCTATTCGATCGCTCCCTCTGCAATTTTAGCAGGATGTAATTGATAAGTTTCAGAACCAGATGAGCCACTGGACTTGTAGGTGGCTCTCATCTGCAGGGAGAGTGACTCTCTTGAAGTTGATGGTTCAGGCTCTTCCTTTGTATAGGTGCTTTGTGTTGTCTACCCCTTCATGCTTTATTAAAGATTTTAAATGCCTTGCTCATCAGTTTCTTTGGTCTAGTAATCTTCTTTACAGGAAATCGAGCTTGGTTAAGTGGGATGCTTCTTGTAGGTCGAAGCAAGAAGGTGGTCTTGCCTTGCGTCAGGCTGATTTGAATGGTCAGGCTTTGGCTGCTAAGCTTTAGTGGAGGTGGTGTTCCCAACAACATCAGTTATTGGCTAAAATCTTTAAGTTTAAATATCTTGGAGATGTGGAGAGGACGGAGGTTCCCCATTTCAACTTGGATGGGAAGGGTTCTTTGATTTGGGGCACCCTCAAAAGAGAACCTAGGTTGGTTAAACAGGGTTTGTTCTAGATATGTAATAGTGGTCTGGATGCTTTATTCTGGTTTGATTTGTGGGATGGGCATCTTCCCATTATGGTCTCCCACCCACATCTATAGGGGTTATGCAACCATTTACTGGATACGGGTTGGAGTCGTGTAGCTGATTTCAAAGCTCATTTGGCTCTTGATTGGGCTCCTATTTTCAGATGGAAGGATCCTCATGAGTGGCCTCCTGGTGGATCGGAGGAGGACCGTTGAGAATTGGCCGCCATTTTGGCTAACAAAGTTTGTAATTCTCTTTTGGGTAGAGATGTTTTGGCCTAGGGGCATGATCTGAAGGGCAAGTGCTCTGTGGGTTCTAGGTATCAAGTGTTGGATAAGCAAGCTTTTGGGTGCTCGGGAATCCTATGGTGGAAACAAGTTTGGAGTAATTTTTCATGGCCTAAGTGCAACTTCTTTTTGTGGCATGTGGTCCAACAAAGATGTCTAACTTGGGAGAATCTCAAGAAGTGTGGGTTTCAAGGACCTTCCATGTGCGTCATGTGCAATTGCCAAGAGCAATGTATTTCTCACCTCTTTTCCAGTGCTCCTATGCCAAAAAGATTTGGCACTTCTAGTGGAGTGTTTGGGGTTAGCCATGTAGGCATGTTTGTTCCCTGAATGATCTTTGGAAGGGGCTTGGGAGTCCTTCCAAAACTTATTTCCTTCATATTGCTTGGAATATTTGCCCCAGCTTGATCATCTAGCACAGTTGGTTGGAGTGTAATTGTAGGATTTTCTTGGAAAAGAAGTTGTTGGTTGGTCTGCTTTGGATGTGAATCCTGGGAGGTATCTAGGAGACCATAGTAGCAAAGTGTGATTTATTTATCCCTATGGAGCCTGGTGATTGGGGTGTTGTCAGATCTTTGGGTCTTTTGGCTGGTGGTAAGAGTGGCTTGTTGCCTAGGTACTGACGACGTGCTAGGGAGAGGATTCTACAAAGTGGTCATTGGTGTCCCCCTCCTGTTGGCGTGTTGAAGATAAACATGGATGGCTCATCCAGAGGTAATACTAGTCATGCTAGGGTCGGGGGTGTTGGCAAGGATAACTTGGGGATGGTGGTCCTTTTTTCTATTTACAAAGGTCAACATACTAACAATTTTATGGAGGCATTGGTTATTCTGTTGCCTTTGGAACAAACTTATGCCCTTGGTTGGAGAAGAATTGTGTGTGAGTCTGATTCTCAAGTTATTGATATGCTAAATAAGCACCACCTTGATAATGTGAATTGGCAACTGGCAGTTGTGGTTCAGCAGATTATTGCATTAAGAGGTTTCATGGAGACTATCACCTTCAGCCATATCCCAAGGGAATGGAATAAGGTGGCTAATGGCTTGGCTAGATTGGCGTTGAAACGGATGGGTACTTGGAGTATGGATGATTGGGGTAGTCTCTTAGAGGACCTATCACGGGAACTGGAGGAGCTAGTGATGTAGGATATGAGATGTTATTTGGGAGTGATTTGATGTTTTGGTGCTGGTGTTGGCTTTTGTCCCTTGGTGGCTTGTTTGTGCTTTCTGTCTTTGTATTGGTTTCTTGATTCAATAAAGTTTTCACCCCCTTTTTATTAAAAAAAATATAAAAAATAAAAATAGTGATTATTCTATTTCTAATTCACCATAGACTAAACATAGGATGGAACAACAAAGATATTTCATTTTAACTTCTATGTATTTATTTTTATGTTTGAAGCTAGAGGCATGGTTAGAGGTCTCTAACAAGCAATTTTGAATGCAAGCCAAAGGTTGGCACTCATATTTTCCTATTAAAATCTACATGTTTGCAACTGAATATCAAAAAAACAAGTAGGTTTGTGGACTACAAATTTCATTCTAAGTTGTTCAAGCTTGTTATCAATGTATGAAGCTTGGTTGGACATATGAAATTCCTATTAAAATATACTTTGATTAATTTTATAAAAGAGACAAGGAGCTTTTAACTCTCTCGTGAGAGTTTTCTCCCCAAACTAGGATTTCTCTAAGTCAAATCCTTGTGTGCAATCATTGTTATGCATTCCTTTGTGAATTTTTTTCATTTATATACTTGTGTGATGTTATTTGTTCGACAAAAAATGTTTGCTCAAGTGTATGTTGATAAAGCATATTCTCAAGCATAAGTAGATGTTTGTAAGAAACAACATTTAAAATATTCATTGTTAACAAGTTGTATGATAGTATCCTACTCAATTTATAGATCAAATTAATCTGACAAAATAATTATATTAAATTTAAAAATAAAAAATAAATAAATTGAAGCTATAATCTAAACAATACATCTAAATAAACAAAGTCTAAGTTTTGAATATAGTACAATTTTTACACAATATAATAATTATTGTTAAGTATTATAATTAATATAATTTTTTTATCAATTAATAAAAACCAATAAAGCATAAAAATAATTAAATTATCATTAACAAGTTAAATAATTAAAAACAAAATCATTATGAATCTTATAAGAAAGCTATATTTTACACCATACTCAATATCTTCTAGATTTTTTAATTAGAATAAATATGAATTTTGAAAGCGTCCACTCTTTTACACCAACTATCACAAATAAAATAATGAAGTCTAATCTTCTAGTTCTTTTTAATAGTTTTGATTTTAATATTCTATTTATAAATATGTAATAACAAGCCAATTAAGAATTAGTACTATTTTATAAGACACTAAGTTAATAGTGAAAGAATAAGAATTAGTACTATTTTATAAGACACTAAGTTAATAGTGAAAGAATAAATGAAATGTTAAAAAAAAACATTTGTACAAAGGGTATGAATTTGCATGGGCTTTTTTCCCTCTCATTTTTATGAATGGTGTTTGAAAGAGAATTTGAGAAAAAAATGTTTAAATTTTTTAATGCCAACCTCATGAATGGGTTTTTTTTCTCTAGTAAAATGTGAAAGTATAGTTTAAAGCGAAATGTGAAGTGAATATTTACAATATTAGTAGAATATCATTTTTAATGGTTTTTTTTTCTCTAGTAAAATGTGAAAGTATAGTTTAAAGCGAAATGTGGAGTGATTATTTACAATATTAGTAGAATATCACTTTTAATGGGTTTTTTTTCTCTAGTAAAATGTGAAAGTATAGTTTAAAGCGAATGTGAAGTGAATATTTACAATATTAGTAGAATATCATTTTTATTAGTTAAGATTATTAGAGATGCAAAGTTGGTTTAAGGTTTATATGTCTAAAAAGAACATAGTGTTAAAAAAAAAAATTATTTATGTTGTGAGGATGTAATATGGTAGATTTAAATTTCTATTATTTTTTAATTTAATATTCATTAAGATGGATAATTTGAAAACTCTTTTAATTTTTAAAGTTTTATGTTTCTTGATGTTCTTTAATTATGAGTAATTTGAGTTAAAAATAAAATGATTGTTAAATTTTTCAAATAAAGATAAAATTTATTTATACACCTTGCAATCTTATATCCTCTCTTTTAGGATGCTCTATTATTTGTTAATCCTACATCTTTTCTCTTTCTTTTCTTTTAGCATGCTCTTGTTTGTTTCTTTGCTTTCTTTAAAACCCTTTGCTAATTATCATTTTTATGTATAATTACAAATATAATGTTTTTTTTTTTTTTTAAATATTATGACAAACTCTTTTACAAAATTCAATGTTTACAAATTTCTCCCTTATTATTAATTTTATTTTAAATCTCTTATTTAACCTTTTTTTTTTTGTCTTGTCAAAGTTAAGAATGTCCTTGTGCATTTATATAAATTCTAATAGAATATGTAACAAACATATCCATCCAATCATAATTTGGTGGTAAGTTGAAGCATGTATGCTAATGTGGTTACTTAAATACATTATAAATTATAATTTAACATTTTCTTGAAATGCTAAGAAAATAGGTGTTTCAATAAAACAAGGTAATCACCAAAATGATAAAGAATATATTTTAATTTCAAATTGACAATACTAAAACTCTTAATAAAAGAGTTGATATTGGAAAAAATGTCATGATCTATTCTTTAGAAAGTGTAAAGAAAATATATCTTATGATTAATTGTGAGAAAAAACTATATGAAATTATAAGAACTCTATATTTAAAAATACCAAAAATAAAAAATAATTATGATATATACAATAAAATTATTTATTTTAAATAATTGACAAACATTTTCTTAAACAACCAACATTTTTTATAATTTATTTTATTGCAATTTAACATAATCCTTGATTTAAAGGAAAGTACTCTCAGAAGTATACAATTAGGCCTCTTTTGATCTCTGAAATGATTTGCTAGACCCTAGTAGAAGAAACACAAAAAACCTTAGAGACCAAGTATTCACATTGGTAAAATCTACATAATAACTATAAATGTATACCTTATCAACATACTACTAATTCTATTGAGTTTAATTATAATTTAAGTCAAAATGTAAAAGAGCACAAACTTACATGTGTTGTGTCAACAACTTTTCTAAATGGCTGATAAAACTAGTCACAATGCTCTCTAACATTGTTGAGTTTGTAATAACTAGTGGATAACAAAATTCAAGAAGTCAGTTTCATGATTTGTATTTACCAATTGCAAACACAAATAACAATCAAGAAAACACTTCCATTAGAGAAAATGAATCCAAGACTCGCAACAAATTTAGTGCATGGCTAGAAAGCCAAAACCATTCACAATAATTGATTTGTTCCTTCTGCAAAATTGAAATAACAATACTTATGTATGGTAAATGCTTTCAAATGTGTTTATACGTAAATAGTGGAGCTCTTTTTTACGAGCTTTTCATAATCTTAATACCCATAAAGATAGAGCTATATTATTGGACACTCTGTTACTAGAAGTGTTTTAGATTTTGATTAAGTGGAAAATGAGGTTAGTATATGAAAATTTAAAATCTAAAAGAATCATTATCAACTATATAACACTCATAAGTATTATAATGTATATTGTACACTTAAAATTTGTCCTAATCAATATCACGCATTCGAATTCGATTACTAATGCCATTTTTGTCTTGATTCGATCATTTTCGTCCATTTAATTAAATAATCCTAATCGTTTAATTAAATTCATCATTTTCCTCTATTAATTGGATAATCAACATTATTGGGTTAATTCACCCCTTTCATGCTATTTTTTGTCTTATTTGATTAAATAATGTGAATTGTTTAATTAAATCCTTTAAATCCTCTCATTTGATTAAATAATCTTAATTGTTTAATTAAATGTCATTAATTCCACCCTTTTAATTAAATGAGCTAATTGTTTAATTGAAATCTTAAATTCCCCCACCTTGCACAATTAAATAATGTTTTAATTATTTAATTTGACTAATTTCTCACTCCTCAAAGGAATATTCTCATGGAATATACTTCCATTTCAAATTAGAATATTTCTCTCCAACATGGAAATATTTTTTGCAAATTCCTCCAAAAATTAAGGATTTGTGTTTGTTGAAATCAATTTCAATCCTCGATTAATTTTATTAATCCATGTGATTTTCAATCTCCTTCATAGATTTGATTCTTGATCCATGTCATTTTTTCTCATCAATTTCTATCCCTTGATTAACCAAATTGATCCCAGCCATTGATTCACCTAAAAATCATATAAATAGCCTCCATTTCATGAGCAATTCATTTGCAAAGCTTGAGAGTAATTACACTATAGAAATTTTTAGAGTCATCTTTGGGAGCATTTAACCATTTTGCATCCATTTTCATCAATTCTCCATTAAAGCATCACTTCAAAGCTTGCTTCAACAATGGGATTGGGAAAGGGCTAATCATTCCACATCAATTCGGCACCAATCCCCCAATGGGATCAAGTTTGCAAGTGTAATTAGGTTTCCTTTTATCAACTTGCTTTCAATTTCATTTTCATGGCTTCCTAGTTAGATTTTCAAAGATTTCATTAGGAATATGGTTTAATTAGTCTAATTGATTGATTTGATTGTTCATTTCAATTGTATTTAGCCTAGTTAATATTCATGTTCACATATACAATTATAATTAAAAATAAATTATAATTTTAATAAGGTAGATGAAACCTTGATGAAATATTTGGAAAAGAACAAATAGAGCATCTCATTTTTGAAGCAATTCAAGGACATTTAATGGTTGTAAAAGCTATATTGGTACTTGAAGATATATCTCAAAACTTCAGCTAACCCAACCATCTCAAGAAAAAAAATAGTTGAAGTGACTACTAGCTTAATGGAACAAGATGACAAACAACTCTTTAACATAGGAATTTATGGAAGGAAACAAGGGAGCTTCTTCTGAACTTCCTACTACTCAAGGAAAGGGACTCGAGTCATAAGGGGGAGAAAACCAATATAACAAAAACCTAATTTAGCATCAAATTTTGACCTAAAAAAATGCCTAGGTCAATAATTATTTTCATCCAATTTCTTGTGCTAGGATTTCACAAAGGATTTTAGGGTCTACATCAAGCTTTGGATCAAGACTCAATTAGGGTTACATTAGGGCTTGTTTTAGGTCTACATTAGGTCTATTGTCACAATTGTGTCACAAATTTGAATTTTAGGATCAACATCACAGGCCATTATACACTTGTTGGGAAAACAAGATTTTAGGTAGGATTTTATTTAGGTTCACAAGGGGCTCTGCCTCAAAATTCAAACCTAGAATTCGAATTCTTGGGATTAACTGTAAATGTTCATTCCACCAAGCCAGTCAACTTAAATAATTCCTTCCAATGTGTTGTAAAAATATCAAGATGCATTTGATATGAACCAAAAATGCTCTTCATTCTATCACTCTTTTACACAAGACCTTCCACTATTAGTAACCCAATTGTGCACCAAAAATCTCAGTTTGTGTTGAAAATAGATTGTCCCCATGAATCACATGCATTCTTGTTCTGTAATATGAATGAAATAATTCTTTGATAATCAAAGTACTAAACTAATGTAACAAACCATACAATAACATCATACAACAAGATATTACGGTTTAGTGGGTACACTAGGATTGATTGTTTTGAAAAAAAAAAATGAAGTGCATGAAGCACCACACAATAACCTAATCCAATAGCTATTAATTTTGTTTGCACCAAACAATATGAAGATTTTAAGGGGATATTTATTTTTAACCACCCACATTTGAAAATTGGATTCAAAAGGGTCCAAATTTCTCTTATTAGCATTGAAATTTTTCAATTAGGTTTAGCGCTAAAGCAAAACTTGATACCAATACATCAATTTCATCATGGTTTGTGTCAACATTGCATTGTTGTTGCATTGGAGTTGTGTTAGTGCTTGGTCCAAGAGGATTTGGGACAATCCACTTCAATTTTAGTAGATAGAATAAACTTCAAAAGGAGCATCGTCGAATCCTATCTCTTGTAGTTCCTCCTTAACATCGAGCACAAGAAGGGATGTTCAGTCTAGTAGTAGATTGTTTGACATGACCTCTAGCTCAAGCTTTACTCACTGTGCTTGATACACATGAACAAGAGACCAGTGCTTGGCAAAATTTTATGCAATAGATGTAGAATTCCCTAAGATTTGTCAAACCCTATGTTGCACCTATGATTAGATGACAACTAATGCATCCAATCCTACATGGCATGTCATATTCAAGACAACCAAGAAACAAGGTATGTACATACGTTTGTCAGTACTAACAAAGCATTGGGAATCCAATTTCATGGACTTTTTGTCTAGTTATCCGACAAACAAATGGAGTAATGATTGTGTGTATACATTGGTGGATAGATTCTCTAAGATGGCAATTATCATGCCTTGTAAGAAGACAATTTTAGGTTTAGAAATGGCTTGATTGTTTTTCAAAATGTATGGGTTCAGCTTGGATTTCCATCCACCATTATCTTTGATCAAGACACCAAAATTCTAAGTCATTTCTAGAAGGTACTTTGGTCAATTATAGACACAAAGCTAGACAAATCTACTTCTTTCCATCCATAGACTAATGGATAAATAGTGGTATTCAATATGATAGTGCATCTTCTTTGGATGTACAATTCTAGGAAGCAACACACATAAGATAAAAATTATTTCATTCAACATAACTACTAGAGAGATCTTCGTATTTATATTATTTGCAACCCTATTTAGGTCAATATGGGTACCAACCCTTAGTGCCCATTAACGTAGCTTACCTCACACCACCATCCTCTACAACAACTCCAACTTGAAAGGTAATTGACCTGACCACCAAATACATTGAGTGCATTCAACAAATACAACAATAGCCTCAATTGCTAATTGTAATCAATGTCATGATAAGCACTGCACACCAGATGCTTTACAAGTTGGCGATCAAGTGTAGTTACATTTGGAGGAGCAACTCATAAGGCCTTACTACCAACTTTGTCCACTTCAATATGAGCCCTACACCATCATTAGGCAAGGGAAAATGCCTTTAAGCTAATCTCTCTCCCTTCCTTAGTCTATACCATGTTTTCAACACAAAGCTCTCACGCTGTTACTATCCACCTTTGTTGGGTTCTCTTGACATTGCAAAACCCTAAATCCGACCGAACTCAATCCTAACTTGTGCTACAACAACAAAGATTAATCAAATCATTGATGTTAAAGTCAAATGAACACATCACCAAAAGATCCCTCTCTTCCAGATCATGAAAGGGTCAAGTTTATCGAAAGGGCAATGGTACATTGAAGTGCAAGTTGCTTAGACCTTTCCACGTCTCATTCCACAATTGCACATGGTGGGGTCCATTGCTTCTCAAGCAAGGTCAACTTATCAAAGAGGATCCAAAATACTCAAAAGTGCATAACTCTATTAGCAAATGTGTGATCCCCTATAGAACACATGGTCATAAAGTGATAGTCTAATCCCTCTTCAATCTTTCCACACACATCTAGTGGTGCTTATTTTAACACACTTGTTTTGAAAAATAATTGCAACACCATTCCCAAGTAAGGGTGAGACTATAACCAAAAATAACTCACCAAGGTTGTGTATAACTCATAAATGGTTCACATGCAATGTTCACATTGATCGAATAGGTGGCAAATTACTCTTGTTCACATGGGAAAATAAGGTGTGACTACCCTCTTCACTAGGAATGAGTGTTTAACAAATATTGTGGATATTTGGTCCATGTGTCACTTCTATTTGGAGCATATTGACTTCTATGTGGAGAATATATTGACTTTGTTGAGTTGATTCAAAGAGAATCTAATCATGTAATCTGTTGTTCAAAGATTTTATTAAGATGAGCAATCTCAATCCCCTCCAAGCAATTGTTATTTTTCTAGATTTTCTCAAGAAATTATGTTTGCTTTGCTACCTCAATAGTTGTAGGAGTTGGTAAAAGCTCCCTTAACTTTCTCAAAGTTGCCTCCACTAAATCTTGCCTCACTCCTAGACACATAGGCATGAAATGCCAACCATGACCAAAGGGGTAAAAAGGATAATTCAAGAATCTTTCGATGCCTCGTATTTAAGTGAAGTGTTCTTGTTTTAGTTTTGACTTGTCTTTGGAATTTTAATGTTTGCAACTTCTTGTTGTTTGTGTCAATTTTTGAATTGCAATTGAAGTGCTTTGATCGCTTGCTTTGTCTGCAATGTTTGAGAGTTCAACAAAATCTGAAGCATTTTTTTAGCTCAAATGAATTAAAACTATGTTCTTTTGTTTGTTTTTCTGTATTTCAGAATATTTAAGGATGTTAAAACAACTTCTTTAAATCTTGCTAATGTGCTGAAATATGAACCAAAGAACTATTTTCATGTTTGTGTTTTAAAATGGAAATTTTATCTAATCTAATCTAGCTATAAACGATTCATTTTCTCTTTCTTTTGCATACAGATTTTAATGAATCAAAAAAAAATGAGAAACAAGTAGATTTGAACAATACTGAACAAATAAATTGCTCTTTGACTTCCAAAAAACGAATTCTATGTTCTCTAAATTTTCTGATTTACAAATCATATTTCTAATCTTTTGCTGATTTAAAAGTGAACGTGGAACTTAAAAAAAAAAAAACTTACTTTTCTGGTTTAAAGGAAGTTATTCAAATTGTTTCTTTGACTTGTTTTGGTTTGTTGCTCTAGGGCTTCCAGAGGCAACTTGGGCTTGGCAAGGGTTAGTGTAGTGTTTCAAGATGATGTTGGGAACTTTGTTAAGGGTGGCTCCCTTTTTAGTGAGTTCTAGGACTAATAATGAGGCAAAGTGGGATGCAATTGTATCTAGTATCTCATTGGCTATATCAAAGGGGTGCAAGTGTGATGGTGTGGAGCCTGATCAGTCTCCAAGTGGGAGATTGTTGGTATGTGGCAACTGATCATGCTATATTGTATAGCCCATGGTATACTGTACACCCCAGCCCCATGTCCTCGCCGGGGTCCGGGGCGGGGCTGGGCCTCGAGCGGGGATTCGGGGGTAGCAGCCCCCAAAAAGCGGGGGTTGGGCGCAACCACCGAGAAAAAAAAAATTGCCGTTTTTTTCGCGTCGTCAGCGAAAAAGGAAAAATCTCCGAAAAAGAAAGAAAACCGACTTTGTAAAACCCTAATTATGGAAGCTTCTAAAAGCTTGTTAAAAGGGGTTTGGATGGAGGTTACAGTATGATGAAAAACGCGATTATTCGCAAGATTGTAATAGGTTTTGCACTGGATAATAAAAGTATTGGATGGCTACGGTTTGGTGGATGTAGCCCAGATTGAGTGAACCACGTTAAATTCTTTATGTTATGATTTATTCTGTGTGTGTTTTATTTCACTGGTTATTTATTTAATTTGCATTTAATTGTTAAATCTGCCATCTCTAACCCTAACAGCAAGAAGTTGGTTGTTGAAGGGGGTTTGACTAACATGGCTCAAGGTTTGAGCTGAATGTTTTACCCAAATTGCAATTTGAGAGGGTCATTGAACAAAGCAAGACCTTTGTGCATGGATTTTGAGAATGTTATCTTTGTTCATTGTTTCCATTAAGGTAATGGAGTGACAGATTGGATCTTGAGATTGACCAAATGCTCTTCTCAACATTGATCAATTTTCAAGTTAATGATTAGGTGAGTCTTGAAAACCTTATTTTGAAGGAAAAGTCACCATAACAAGTTTTCATTGGTGGGTCCATTCAATCCTTCCTTTCATTGTACAAAGTTGTTTGTATTGCCATGATGGTATTTGGTTGTGGCTCCCCTAACAGCTTACATATCTAAGATGTCATTCATGATTTGATGAGTGTCAGGTGACAAGGTAGTTGGCTTTATTTGCTTTCTCTATGATTCTTTTCATGTTGGTGTGTGGTGACTTTTTAGCATGATTGTTCAGTGTAGTGCTAGATGATGGTATAGAAAATGGGTCTATGAGATATAGGGCTTCAATTGTGAACTTTTGTGCAAATTTGGAGGTGATTTCACCTACAAAGGTCAAAAAGTGGGTCAAATTTCTACTACTAAAGAAAACAAAGTTGGAAGATGATTACTAGAAAAAATCAAATAGGTAGTGATGTTGGTGTTTCAACACCTGACATTCCTACAAGTTTGGAGTTGGAAATTAGAGCCCTCAAAAGGGAGCTTCAAATTATTAATGGTGATATTGAAGAGCTTATTTCCTCTCAAGACTTATGCTTGGTATTATAATTATCTATTGGCTTCCCATCATCACAAGTGACTAGTGCCTACATTGTAGTGTCTAATTGGAGATCTATTCAAAGGGGCTAAGAAAAGGTCCATGATGTTAAGTTTCAATTTATATGTAGCCATGTTGGTGGGAGTGAGGTGGTTCCCAAGCTAAAAAGAAGGATTTGTGTGTTGGATTTGTGGGTAGCATCAAAGCTTGGGGAATCTCACAACTTTTCTAGGGGCTCGTTAGTTTGGGCCTATTAGTTTTTGGGTTCATGGTTGTCGATGGTGATCGATTGTGATTGTTGGTGTTCATCTTTTGTTCCTCTTTCATATTAGTTGCTTGGCACCACCCCTATGTGAGTTTGGGTTTGAATTTTTCTTTGTTTGATATATTGTGTAGCTTGTTTGCAACTCCATTTTCTTGAGCAAAGGGATCTATAGAACACCCTCTAATATTATCTTAAAAAAAATTATAACAATCAACATACAAAAGAGAGACTAACAACTTTAGAAAATAGATAGAAAAGGACTTTAATAGCTTTTATGACTTGAAAAGAAAGAATCTAGACACTAAAGTGCAATGAGGATACTTCACTGGAATGTCAAGGACCAAAATGTCATTTGTGAAAAAGAATAATAGAGGAAAGGAAACCAAACATTGTTATATTACAAGAAACCAAATTTAGTCCTTAGGCCTTTGAAATCATTGTGAATATCCTCCAAAAGATATATGATTGGGTATTGGAGGTGGCCAATAGATGTGTTTAGAGATATTATTGTAATTTGGAACCCAACAATTTTTTAAGGTGTACCTATTTCTCAATGCCCTTCTTCTATTTGCATTTGATTCAAGAATTTCAAAGGAAGAGTGGATCACAAAATTTTGAATATTATGTGCCCATTCCTAATAAAAGGAAAAGATTGTTGAGCTAGTTCAGAAAAATTCAGGAATGATCATGCAAAAGATCACTAGATTATGGGTGGAGATTGCAACACAATCCTTCCATCAAAGTAAAGAGGAATGCCAACTTTGCCACAAAGTTTTATAATTTCAATTCCTAGATCATTGAACCATTGATTGATGTGGATCTAAAGGAGGGCTACTACACGTAATATGATGAAAGCTAAGGAAAGCAAACCATCATGGAATGAATAAACAATTTTTTAGTAAGATTTAGCTAAGGGGTAATAAACACTATATTTGGATCAAAGATCATTTAATTGCAAAATCAAACTATTTGTTGATTGTATTAGAAATGGAAGATGATATAAATTTGAATGGGATACTTTCAAAATGAATGTTTTTGGGTTGCTTGACCCATCATTTGAATAAAACTTGAAAAAATGGTAGAGAATTAACTAGGAAAGATCTCGAAGACCTTAGTTGATTCAGAAACTCGGGCATGTTAAAAAAGAAGTCAAAATTTTGAACAAGGAACAATTCAAGAACTTATTTTAAAAAGGAAACCAACTCACTAGACCAGATGAATATTCAGCAAGAATTTGCAATAAATGGGTTAAGATATTGCAGGGAAGGAAAAGCTTTAATGACTAATAAATTGGAAGCCTTGAAAATGGATAAAATACATTGAAGACAAAAATCAAGGATGAAATGGGGGATCACCTTGTGGTGTGTAGTGGTGAAGTGGTTGCACTACTATTGGTGCAACCAAGGTTCGATTCCCCACCTGGCCCAAACTAGTGAATACCGATTTGAGCCCACCTTGTTGGACGTGTTGGAGGTTGCGTACACATGCGGTTGGTACGTGTAAGGCGGTCGAGGATAGAGGGAAGTGCTTAGGAGGAGCTGGTGGTCCCCGAGAAGGAGGTTGACTGTGCTAGACGCTAGCTGGATGGAAGTGCTCGCGGACTTGTGCCAGACCCACGGTGGTGTGTTGCTCGTGGATTCAATTCCTTGGCGTGTGTTACTCGCGAACTCTGTGTCGGACCCACGCGGGTCTTTCATGCCTGGTGTTTCTTATTGAACCCATGCGGGTCTTTCACTCCTCCAAGCTCAGCCCGCGCAGGGCTTTCGTGTCAGGATTAGGGGATGAGGTCCCCTAGTTTGTGGCCTCACTGGTTCATAGCTCCAGTTCAAAAGCGTTCACCAATAAAAAAAAAAAAAATCAAGGATGAAATGGCTTAGGAATACCAACAAGACTGAAATAATAAAATTGTCATCAAGGTTGGAATTGTTAGAAAATAAGAGCATTTGAAGAGACGTGATAGATTTCTTTCAATCATTATTGACCAACGAATGTAGAGATAGAACTATTGCCTAGGAACATCAAAGCATTTGAAGAGACAAGATAGATTAAATAATATTATATATGAACATCCAAATTAACATATAGCATAAAGACTATTTGTAGTACTGGCAGTGAATCATCATCTATGGAAATAAACAGAAGATCTCTTTTGATAATTTACATAGAGATGTGAAATATGATGTTTTCCAAAACTAAAAAGAACTTGAATGAAAAGAGTAATGAAGGTGGAGGTAGTATAATATTTTTTGGATATATTTACCTCTTAAAGCAACAGCATTAGAAGACATCACAAAGATATCAATGATATAGATCGTTAATGATGGAAAATCCCAAACCTGTAGAGGATGAAAACCATAGAGTACAATGACCATCAAAACCAAATTGTATATCAAAGAAATCAATTATACCATATAAATTATCAAATCCAAACTACATATGAAAGAAATTGATTATACCATATAAATCAAAATGGTAAGTATGAATCAAAAAACATTTGTACACTAGAATTTTCCACATTCATTAACTTAAAACCCAAAATCATCAATCAAACAATAGTTCAAGGAAAGTTTTTAACTATGCAAAAGATCAAAATTTCAATCCCCATCAAAGCTATATAACAAAGCAAGTAAAATCCATACCATCATCGCAAAGATGAATATCTTGAAGTAACTTGAGAAGAGGATTGCCATAGAAACCTCCCTATAACTGAGAAAAACACAAGCAATGATTAAAACTTGTAAACGTATTCTACATAGGCACTATTACACTCATACGACTTGTCTCTTGTATCAAAAATTCAAAGAAAACTTAAATGGAGCAAAAACTTGGCAAGCCTAAGTTTTGCCTCAAACTAGGGGCTTGAGAAATAAATCAACACACTAAAAATAATTAAAAATACATAGATTTGTACATTAAACTTTTAATTTGTTTTAAATGCAAAGTACTAAATTTGGAGAACCCATAAGTAGTTTTTCCTTCATTTAAAGACTAAAAAATGAGTACAATGCACATCATAATGTCATGTGATTATAAATTAGAAATCTGTATAGATGTTTTACAAGTTTCCACTAGAACTAAACTTTCTCAACAACCATGTGAGTGCTCTCAAACTCGATCATAATGATTCCTCATGAGAAACAATATCAGCCTCAAGCATATCATAATCATCTAATGAAGCACATCTTGATGCTTCCACATACCCTTCTGCATGTGCATCTACATTTGTTGCCAATTTTGCTACTACTCTCTCAAAATAAGTGATCTAGTCCATGACATGGGCTCCACATCCTCAACAATTGAATCTCAATATGGATGAATGTCATCCAAGTCAATCACTTTGTAAATTTCATTTCCCTCCAACTTTTTTACATGACAACAAAGGTTGCACTACACAAAATGAGGTCACTTTGACACTTTTCGGATAACCTATTGCACTTCTTCATGTGAATAGCCTCAAATGTGCTTACAGCCAAAAGCATTACAAGGCTAGCACAAATATAGATGGCAAGGCTTTGAAAATTTTGTGATTTTGCACTATTATATTCCCACTACTAATCTATAAAGACAGCATTTATAACTTTGTAAGTAACTTAGTAAACTACAATTGCACTTATTAAAATTAGTTACTTAATCTAGTTTTTTACATGGTAATTGAGGCAATCTCTTTCAAACATATTGAGCATAAAAAACAACCTCCTTCACAACCTTGTAAATCTATAACCTGTCCAAATTTATGTCTCTATGGTTTTCATCAAGCATCATATTTTGTACATGTGTTGAGGCCATCCATAACCTCCTCATCGGCCCTAAAAGAATCAAAGAAGAAAAACTTTGAATTCAAGTACTAGATTGTTGCATGCACAATTGAAAAACTCAGATTCACCAATTACTTGACAAGCCCAACATTTTTAAAAACTTGGGAGTTAGCAAAAATTGGGGGGGAAAACTCAATAGTAACTCGACAAATTTATTGAGCATTTGAAAATACATAAAAAATATATATATATATATTCTTCAAAAACACACATATTACTGAATTTGTAGAAAATATGACTAATTTCCATTATATACAAATCAAAATTAGAGTTTAATATATATCATAGACCAAAAAATGAGTTCAGCCTCTAAATACATATGAACTTCAAGTTTCAATATCCATAAAAATTATATATCATAAATTTCATTTACAACTAAAACTTAAAAAAGTTTGCTACCGCTATGTGGGTGTTGTGGAAGTGGATGGTATAGTTGCAATATCATCAATAGAAGCCTCAATAAGCAAACCAGGAAATTTGCATAGTTGCATGAACCAAGTGTTCAACAAGCAATCAAGGAAATTTGTTTTGGTATTCTTTAATAATATCATCTATGGCAACACTTAAGAGGAACATTTGAGACATTTGGATGAAGTTTTAGGCATTCATGAGGCTTAAGCATTATTTTCCGAGGAGTCCAAGTGTGAGTTTGGAATAACCAAGATTTTGCATCTAGGTCATGTTATTAGTGCTTAGGGATTTCAATTTGATCAAGTGAAGATATGAGCTAACTTGGATTGGCCTCCCCCAAAGACTTTTACACAACCAAGAGAATTCTTTGGACTCTCGGCTACTAAGAAAGATTTGTTAAGGGATTCTCACAATTCGGAGCACCCTTTACTAATTTGACTAAAAAGAGGACCTTCACATGAGTTGTTGTAGCACAACAAGCTTTTCACAAGCTCAAGGAGATGATGAGTTCATGTCCTATGTTGGTTGTTCCTAATTTCTCACTTCCCTTTGTGTTGGAATGTGATGTATCTAGAGAAAGGATTGAAGTAATTATGGTGCAAAATAAGTACCCAATACCTTTTAAGAGCTACAAACTTAAAGAAGCAAAAAGAAGGTTCTCAATCTATGACAAACAAATGTTAGCCATCATGCATTTTTTTAGCCAAGTACAAGCAATATCTAGTGGGTGGAAAATTTGTAGTGAAAGCATACCACAATAGCTTAATGTACTATTTTAGTTAGAAGGATTTGAATAAATGACAATAGAAATGGGTAAGTAGACTTCAAGCCTATGACTTTGACATTGAATATGTTAAAAGAAAGAAGAGTATGGTTATTTGTAAAGAAGAATATAAGAAGTAAATGTTTGAAATGAAAAAATACATTGATAGGTTATTTGTATGTCGCTTAAGGAGCATGCTCAAAAGGACATGTCCTGACAAGGTGATAGGTTACATTTCCTAGTATTAACAATCAGTAACTAATCAGGCCTAATTAGGTCTATCACATGACCAGATTATAATAGTTAAGTATCCCTTTACTCTCACCTATTGGTGTCTATTAATTCTTCAGTTAAGTATGAAAAATTGCAAATTAGCAAACAAGTCACAAACATAAGATATTCTAGAACTTTCAAAGTGTTACACAAATTGACAGAATCCTAAATCAAAAAGAGATGGTTTGAGATGTTGCTAACCTGTTCTCAAAATTTTCTTGCTTATTTTTTAAGGAATTGACCACGATAAGCAATATGCAGAAAAATAATAGATTGCTCAAAACTGTGTTTGCCATTGTCTGCAAAAACAATATCTATAACAATTAAGAAACGATTAAGATATCAATTCACTTATATTAAAGTAAAAGCCTTTTCTCAAAAACAAAAATTTACATAAAAAATATTCAATGAATAAAAGAAAAACATGTACAAAAGGTAACAGCAATCTTTTCAAGACCACAAACTAAAGATTTCAGCACCGATTCATAACATAAAATAGCTGCAAATATGAATCGCTCAACAAACACTAAGAACTATTTCTAGTAATTGAATGCTTTTTCTCTTCAAAAAAAAACTTATATCTAACCCTCCTAGAAAGTAGCAAACAAATTTTTAGATTGCATATAGAAAATTGATGTAAATGAAGAACTGCTAATGCCAAGCTTAGAATCCTAGAAGAAACGATAATGAGGGGAAAAGGGATGGCTCCTCCTCTTCTATGTATAGAACCATCCATTTCAGCCCAAGCCAATCCAAACTACAAATTTGTTCTACTAAGTTGATCATCACCTAAAGCCACCACAAATATTTTATTCGTCCCAAGTCTTGGAATGATCAGCCACACGGAAAGAACACTTAGATTTTTAATTTTGTACATTAATGGATCTCTGATGTATAATTGACCACTCTCGAGTAAGTTTGCAAATAATGAAATTATACTTAATCAATCTGAGTCAAGCTTTTAATAAGATCGACCTTCATTTCTTAGAAGTCTCATTTCCAAATTATAAGTTCTCTAAGATCAATTTCAAATGAGTACATCGGGTTTCATCATGCTATTTATCTGTCATTAATGTAATTTGTGAGGGGGTTTGGGTCTTAACCAACGCATACCAGGTTAATTCTGCTTATCTTAAATTATTGGAGACACTCCAACCCCTCTATGAAGAAGGGTTATTCTTCTCAGAAACGGAAGAAAATTCAAATTGAGTCTTCCTTAGAATAGGAAGAGGAAAGTGGAGAGGACAGATTCACTTGTAGTGACATTGAGGATGACAATACCAATCAGGATTATCATGAGGAACACATAGAGGATGAAGTAGTCAAAGACACTAGAGTAGGCAGCAAGGGGGAAAAACTCAGAAACAGCAAAGGTAAAGCTAAAATGTCAGAATATCAATCCCAGGAGCCAAGTTGCCTAGAATTCCCAACCGTTGGCCCCATGCCTAGGAGAACTGGGTTGATTAGGGTCATTAACCAAATTGTAGAACAACCATCGGAATTAGTCAAGGAAACTAAAAACCATCATTTGCTTTTCAAATGGATTTTTATGAAATCCACAGGCTTCATGTCAGAATGGCCATTTTGGGCCAAAACAATGAGGGAAAGGTTCCTATGCCCAAGGAAGAAGACAAGCTGACTCTGAAACACTAAAAAGCTATGCAAGAAATCAAACCGTCAAAAATTGAAAAGGAAAAACAAAATGTTAACATATAGAAGCTGGAGGAGGGCATAAAGAAGATTAAGGATAGATTGAAAAAGATGGTTGACACCAATAAAGCCTAAATCAATTCCAACATTGATAGCCTAAATTTTTTGGAGGAGAAGCTCCAAAGTGCAAAAGGGAAAGATAAGGGGGATGTTTTTGAGTGGCCAAAAGCATAGTTGGAAAACTCGGCTCAGAAAAAAACTTGCCAAGCCAAAAATTGGAGTCAACAAAAACTTGGAGAAAACTCAGCAAAACACTTGGCAACTTTTTTGATTTTTTTTTGTGTTTTTTGCATTTTTTTATGTATCTGGCGAGTCTTTTGTAAAGACTCGCGAGTTTTTGGAAAAGACTCGGCGAGTTAAAGTCATAAAGACTCGCCGGGAAAAAAAACTCACAAGTTTTTCAAGACTCGCCGAAAACTCGGCGAGTCTTCCAACTATGGCCAAAAGTATCTAGATATCCTACCAAGGGTAACACAAGTTAAGCAAAAAAGGGAAGGATGAGATAAGCCAAAGGAAGTATTATTTATGCATGAAGAACTTGAGGCAGTTGAGTCCTTGCACTAGCTGTAATGAGCATTGTGTTTCCTTGTTCCTTTTGATCAATGAGTACTTGTGGACTTGTTTATTCTATTATGTCATTAGTTGTGATTTTGGCTCTTTTGTTTGTTGGTCTAGGGTGTAGGTCTATTGTTCCTATGGTGTTGTTTCCAACTTTGATGTAGCTGTGGTTTTGTTGTTTTTGGCTATTTTGTTGTATTGTTGCTATAACTTTTGATGTGTAGGGTTTTTGGCCCCTTCAAAATCAACTTACTCCTTAATTAAAACACTGTCATTAATGTAACACAAAATTTGAAACCCCATCTCAAGTTTGACGATTTTCTAAGTAAAGCCCTTAGTCAAGAAAGCGGCTATGATGCCTATGTACAAATATCAAAGCTCCCCGAGGACGCGTCCCCTACCCTAGTACCCCTGTCCCCGTACCCGAAACATTTTGGGGACTTGTTGACGTGGTTTTCATGACCGCACCAATTAGCAGAACGAAGTTGTCCGAGGGCTACTCCATTCTCTCTTGATCAAAGTATTCTGTGTGCTAAGATTGTGAGATAGTTCACACGTTCAACTCCAAGGTTCCGAAATACTTGGAACACCCTCAGTTGGTTGATGTGTATTGTTGTGTTCTTACGAGGGGACTTACACAATTGTTCAGGATTCTTGCAGTTAACAGTAGGTGTATGCTTTGAAGGGGTTCTTGCGTGTATGATTTGGCAATATAGTTCGTTTTCCTAAAGCTAATCAGAAATGTACGGAAAGTAAATGAGTGTAGGGCCTAAGAAACTTATGTTCTATTCTAAATGCAGGATATGTGGAGCTTAATTTCAATAGACTTCAACTGAATTTCACCTAGCCTCACGTCGGACAACCTCAGTAAAATTGGTGCAATCTTCAAAGGGATAGCAAAAGATGTTCAAATTATAATTTAGCATACATACACCATCAGAACGACGCATATAAGTATACAAATCACAATCGAAGTTAAACTCAAGATAATTTCCAATGGACCACGCAAGGCGAACTTATCATCAACAAGCTGCTAGTGGTATGGAATAAAGTGAAGCTACCTCAATAAGACACCACACATCAAAGTAAACTACTTGCATGAGATGAAAATTATACTACTTGGATCCGAAAGGAAGAAGAGACCTTGCTAGCTATTCATGACAAAGACGAATTCCACCATCAATGAAAAGATCTATTATCATGAAAGTGTTACACAACAATCTCCACAAAAGTTTTCAAAGGGAAAACTTTCTTTCTTCTCCACACTATGCTAAGCAAAATGTCTACTATGCTCTACTCTCTAGTCTCCAATCTCTAACTCAATTCTGATTCTAATCTCTATTCTAATGCATTACAAATGAGGGGGACTCCCCCTTTTATAGATAGCCCGGTCTAAAAGACGGCTAGGGTTACAATCAATAGAGTGGCTAAGATTAAGCCACCTCAGCCCTAACCCTAAAAACTGCTAGAATGGGGAGTGGTACATTAAATGAATCAAAGATTCCCACTCACTCACAAAATAGAAAAGGCAATAAATGCCCACAATCAGTCTTCTAGAAGATCCTTGTCCAGTAGTGCATTCCCATTCTCCTTCTCTCTGACTGCAAACTCAACGAACCTGCCAAGTACGGCCTCAACTTCCTGAACTAAAATGGGTGGAATGCAATCTAGCTGAAACTCTAACACCATGACTGAATGTTCATGCCTTGTACAAGATTTTCTCCAAGCAACCAAGGAATCCTGTGTGCTCTGGATCAAGGCAGAGAAAGTAGAAGTGTTCTCGAAATCATCTTGTACGAAGATCTTCACCTCAGAAAAGAAAGGCACCAACCTACCCCTCAAATTATCAACATTAACTTCATCTGGATTCAACCGCCTAGCAAATATGGCCTCAAAAGTATTCTGAACTCCATCAATAATATTGGCCATAGCCTTCCGTACCCTGGTTGAATCTGCCTATGCCGCGTCGAAGAAACCACGTCCCGTGATCACTAAAGAATACCATCTAGAAAAATCATACCTGTCATTCTCTTGAATAACGCCTCCATCAATCAGCAATCGCAACGAAACATGCCTCAATGCCTCAAGATGTTGAATTACCTTGCTCTGATAGACAGAAGCATCCCCCCAAGCCTGATCAACTGCCTCCATCCGTGCCAAAATACTAGAGGCTTGCTGAAAAGCAAAAGCAAGGTCCTCCATAAACTTTTCTGTCTCAGCACAAACTCCTGTGACCCACTTACCGGCTTCCTGTGCCATCTTCCCTAATTCCATCAAGCCACTGATTGACTCTCTAGGTATCTCTGCTGGAGGCTCTATCACTGGAATCTCCTGCCCACGAGAACGAGATAACTGTTGTACATATCCAATTAGAGCCTTATGTTCTCGTTTCAACTTTTTGTACTTTCCTTCCTTCTTGAATAATCTGTCCTTGAGGGCAAGATAGGAGTTATCACACTCCTCTACAATTTGTGCACTAGTGGGGCGTCCTAACTCCAAAGTTGTGACCACGTAATTCTCTGGCAATGCTTCATCTCGGTCACAATCAACTTGAGGCACGGCAACGTGAAGGGTGCGAGAACCATCTTCATCTGTTGATATCTTTGAAAACTTTCGTTCTCTCTTCTTCTGTGGAGGGGCACTGATCCTGTTCAAGAATTCTTCCATCTCCACTGCTGGATAAATCTCCTCGCTGGGGCTCCTTCTCATCCTATCTTTAAGCCAATCGGGCACTGTATACTGTATATCAAAGGGCTGTTGTTCTTGTGCCTCTACTTCTCGAACCTGCTCAACCTCTACATCATTCTGGCGAGGCTCATCGTCCTCAATTGGCTGATTATCTCCTGAAACTATATCATCATCATCCTCCATAGCCGCCTCTAATTCTTGCTGAAACTGAGGGTCAGTAGTAGTCCCCTCATCATCCTGCTGATCAACTCTGCTAGGTGCGTTGACACTCTGGCCAACTGATTCTCTCCGTGGAGGCTGATTATTATCCTGTACTACTTGCACCTGATTAAATGCATTCCTCTAATCAGCAAATAAAGAGACCTTCTGTATACTTGGAGAACGTGTCTCCAATGGTGTGGGCGATGTAACTCGTGGAGGCTCCAACTGAATAGGCTCCTGCCGAACTGGTTCTTTCCTTCTGGATTCTGGACCTCGTGTGATCTGTTTCTTCCTGCCAGTGGTGGATGTCCTGTGATCTCCCATCAAATTGTAAGTTAAAGCAATTGACCTACTCTTCAATCTGCTCACACGCCTATCAACCCATGCTCTAGTAAATGTCAAGACCGGAATAGAAAGTGTGTCCAAGTCAGCAACCTCTGGTTCTGACCAATTCAGGGGTGGCAGCGGAGTATCTCTTACTGCTGCATAATCTGGATGGACAACGTCCATATCCTCGTTCACCTAGTCTGGAACCGGGACAACTTCACACTCCCTGATCAAAGTAATTGGCAACCGAGAGAACATTCTTTTCCTGACTTCAATCTCATCTGATGCATCAGCCCAATAGTCCTCAATATTTGCCTTATGTTTAAATTCCTCTGACAGTACCCATTTGATGTTATTATGTGGATCATAGTGTTGTCGGCTGGTGTGATATGAAAAGTGATAAAATTGAAGCTCACTCTCGACTTCTCTGGCTGCCTGTATCGAAGGACACACTTCATCCAAGTTGCCCATGACAATTGGGAAGTCAATTCCTCCCTTCTTCTTCTTCTTTTGAATTTTATCGTAGGCGAGCAATTGCCTAGATATCTCTAGCATTAAAATTCTATCAGTTGGGTATTTAGGCAACCTATATGGATATGATGAAAAACCTTCCAGCCTTATGTAAGAAAATTTCGGAAACTGTATAAACCAACACCCATACCTTTCAATCAATTCCTGGGCCTCCCTCGAGATTCTGTGGTGTAACCGCTCCTGGAGCAATCTCATGATATGCATGGTGAAGGCGTCATTGCCACACTTGTAATGAGTAGTCTAGCCAAGTGTAGCTACGGACAAGCCTCATGGATCTTGAATTGGTGAGAGCCACAACCGACAGGTTCCTTGTAAGAAATCCCTCTATACTTCGTCATACGAGCCAACATATAGATGATGTAAGAGCTCATGTAAAATGTATTCGTCCTTCTCAGGCTCAGGAGCTGCTCATGCAAATTCTCACTGATCATCTCGGCCCAATTGACGTAGTCTTTCCCTTCCAGCACGAGGTTAATGTAGTAAAACATCCATGGCTCAAAAATAAAGGACTGTGGGCAACCACCAACTTTGCCCAGCATCATAATGAGATCACAATATTCCTGCTTCAAGTCATCCGCTATGATTTGCTTTGGTAACTTTGTACGAGAAGGCCTGGAATTGCTCATCCAGTGAGTGTTAATTGTCTCCGTGCATCTCTCGAATGCAGAAGCGTACATTCGCTCAGCTCGTTCTCTGGATTTGTAAACCATGTTTCTGTGCACCGGGATCCCGAAAGCTTCACCAATGGCAGCAGGAGTAAGATTGGCTAGCAATTGGCCATCTGGTGACATGATTGATTTGTGATCCTTCTCATAATAGTTGGCGCACTCCATCATTAGCTCCGAACACTGAATGGCTGGTGGGAAACCAGCAGCTGCATATAATCAGCTTCGAACAATGTTGTGTGAAGTGTTCGAAGGTCGATGACTTCCAACCCCCAACATTCTGTTTTTGAAAGTTTCAAGGTTGATGGATCCCAAGTTGGTATTGTTGACATGGTTTTTGAGACCGCACCAACACAGAATAAAGTTTCCCAACGGATACCCTATCCTCTCTTGAACAAAGTATTTAGCATGCTAAGATTGCGAGTAAGATCATGCTTTCAACTCCAAGGTTCCGAATACTTAGAATACCCTCAGTTGGTTTGATGTGAGTTGCTGTGTTCTCACGAGGGGACTTACACAATTGTTCAATAGCTGACAACAGACAGTAGACTAAGGGCTTTGCGGGTAATTCGAATGATTTGACAAATGAGCACAAGTTTCCTAATCCTAACCGGAGATGAACTGAATTAAAAAGGGGGGGGGTAGGGCCTAAGAAGTCAATCTTTTATCTAAGGATGGGACGTGGGATCAATCTCGACAGACTTCAACCAGACTCTGTTCCGCCTCACGTTGGACAACTTACACAAAGTCGGTGCAATCTTCAAGGGAGTGACAAGAGGTTTTCAAATTATAACTCAATATGTACGCACCATCAGAATGACGCATACAAACACATGAATCACAATCGAAGTTAAGTTTGTAAAGTTTTCCAGTTGACCACACAAGGCTAGCCTGCCGTCAGCAAGCCGCTAGTGGTATCGATAAAAATGAAGTTGCCTCAATTAACACCACAAGTCCATGACTAAAATCTACTTGCATGAAAATGAAAACTATTTTAAGTCACTTCAAGATGCTACGTGAATTGGAAGGATGAAGAAGCCTCAACAACTATTCACAACAAAGAAGAATTCACCATCAATGAAAATTCTTTTATTATGAAAGCATACATGACAACTTCTTACAAAGTATCCAAAGGGAAGACTTTCCTTCCTTTTCAATCTAAACTATACTATCAACTATCTAATTGCTCTCTATTCCTTCTCTAAGCTCTGCTTCTACTTCTAATTTCTAATGAGATTACAAATGAGGGGGACTCCCCCTTTATATAGCTAGCCAAGTCCCAAAAGACGGCTAGGGTTACAATCAATAGAGTGGCCAAAATCGTGCCACCTCAGCCCTAACCCTAAAAACCGCCAGAATTGGGAGTGGTACATTAGATGAATCAAAGATTCCCACTCACTCCCAAAAATAGCAAAGGCAATAAATGCCCATAATCAGTCTTCTAGAAGATTCCGCCTGTAGACATGTTCACACTATTCTTGATCTCCCTTCTTGACGTTGTTCTTTGACTTCTTTGTCACTTGAGCTAACACTTAGCCAATTTCTTGCAACTTTTTCTCCTTCATGTGGAACTCGTAACTTTATCTTCCTCCGAAGGTTGTAACATCATCGTGCTTCATCACCTCAAGTCATTGTGCTCTGGCCTCCACGCTCATCCTGCAAAACAAGCAAGGAAAGAAGCATCAGAACACTTCATAATGTAAACTTAACTCACTTACCAGGATTTTCATGCTTTGATCTCCAAGCGTTCATCGCCAACTTCGTGTTCAAGTTCATGCCTTAGACAAACTTCATCTTTGAGAAATTCATTTCACCTGTCGGAGCTTTGACAACTTTGATTTTGTTCAACTCTGGCTCTGGAAGACTATCCTCACGAAGGATTTAAGCAAATTCACCTAGGCAGTTCATTTCAAATTCATCGTCTGGAGGATCTTACCTTGAGAACGCATTTTCTTCACACTTGCCTTAGAAAATTTTAAAATTTCCCCTTAGGAAAATTCATCAATCCAGTGCCCATCGAAATCTTCATCCCAGAATCCCCGACAAGCTGTGGAAGACCTTAGAATCCATTCCTCATCGATAATCCTCAATACCCAGAAGAAAATTTCCTCCAGAATGCGTCGAACTCATGGGTACCCAACGAACGGGTTCATTTAATTTCTTGAATTTTGAACCTTAGAAAATTATTTCCCTGTGAAATTTAAATCCGTTCTTCGCATCTGTAAAGATCCTGTTGCTCTGACTTGAGAAATATTTATCTACCCTGTGTCGACATTCTTTGACCCCACCTCCGGCAATTCTGCTCACGCTTCAGGAAAATTCCATCACCTCTCTAGACTTAGGCATTTTTCTAAGAGAGAACATTTGTGCCTTAGAAAATTTTAAATTTGGAAATTTTGCCTTAGAAAATTTTATATCCAACTCGATCAACTTTGCCTGTGAAAATATCAACTTCACTTAGAAAATTTCATGAAGGCGCCTAGCATACTTTATCTTCCACTCACCACCTTGGATTTTATTCCACACTTGCAAGGCAATTTTATCTAACGCCTTAGAGATATTTCATCACTCATCTCATATTTTATAGCACACTTTAGGCGCATATAGCATATGCAAGAGGATACGTCTAGCAGTTTTATTTTCCATCACCCACCACCTTTATCCCATTTACCACGCCTCACCTCATATTCATTTAACATGGCGCATTCAAAGGAGAGAGAAGAATAACTATACTTCTTTACTTTTGTCTTGACATGCCCCCATTTGGGCGCATTTGATGCCTATAGGAGGATGAAAATTCGCTGACTTGTTGACTTCTTAGCTGCATGGGCGCATTTTACATGTAGAGGAGGATGAAGTTTAAAACATGAGCGCATTTTGGAGGTTATGAGGGATGAAGCACATGCAACGCCACCTTGTGACCCTTGAGCTCCCCTATTTTGTCTTCACATGGCCCCATTTGGGCGCATTTGACTATGTGTGAAGGATGAGAATCATTGACCTTTTTGACTTCTTTCTTATTAACTCTCCTTGGGCACATTTTGGGCATGGTGGAGGATAAAACTCCTTGACTCCTTTGACCCTTTTGTGAACTTGGGCGCATTTCAGCTCTTGAGAAGAATGGGCGCATTTAGCCTAGGGTGGAGGACGAGTTTCTTGCCTTGGAATTTTTTTTATGCTTCTTGCTAGCATGTGGGCGCATTTCTTACTTGGTGAGATGGAAGTTGATACTTAGAAATTTTTTATCATTTTGCTTTGTGAGGAGGGCGCATTTAGACAAGGCAGGAGGATATTGCTCATACTTAAAAAAAAAAAAAAAATTTAACTTCTTCATCCCTTGAGGGCGCATTTTACCCCTGGAGGTGGATGAAACTTTGCCTTAGAAAATTTTTCATGCTTCCACCTCACCAGCTTGGGCGCATTTTGGGGTGGCAGGAGGATGAACTCATTTCATCAAATATCTTTGATCATCTTGAAGGCAAGCATGGCGCATTTGGAGGTGTCTGCTGGATGAAACTCAGACTTAGACATTTTTACCTTCTTCTGCTAGCTTATCCATGCCCTGCTATAAATAGTAAGCCTCCCGATTTTGCATCTCTGAAGTTCGGAACGACTTGGAATTTTGCACAACTCATCCTCATGACCTTGTTGTCCTTTCAACACTGCCATTTTTAGTCACCCCGCTATTTTTAGCCCATTTATGAAGGTGGTTTACTATAAATAGCAACTGATTGTTTCTGATAGCTCCATTGCTCCGATCGACTTGAAATTTGAATGAGGCGCTCCTCACCACGTGACCTTACTGTCGACATCAATGCATGCACCTGATTTACTATTTTTAGCCAGTTTCCAAACTGACTTACTATATATAGTAAGTGCTCCATTTGACTTGAAATTTTACCAGCAGATAGCCTGAAGAATGTTGATCGCGATGGTTTACACTGGTTTTCGAAAATTCTGACCTTTTATGCCTCTTTTTGGGTCCCGAAGTTGGGAACCCTAATTTGCTCTGCATGCGTATCAAATGATCTCTGTTTGTCTTCATTTCTGTTGCATTGCGATCAGCTTGTGATTCTGAACTGCTGGGAAGTGGCTGTCGGGACGCACCTGCTAAAAATAGCAAGTTCCTTACTGAGTGAGTATCTCCTTTTGCATGTCACACCATCGCGAAGCTCTCGAAAAACCCATCAGGAATCACCCGACATGCAAAAGAAACCCTGACATGCAAACCCTAAAAGTGGCCTCGGAAGGCCGAATTTTGAAAGTTGTCATCTCGCTTTGCATGTTATACCGTTGCAAAGGTCTCGAAAAACCCAGAAGGAATATCCAGACATGCAAAGAAAAACTCTGCATCTGAACCCTGAAATTTGCTCCGGAAGCTGGACTGCTAAAAATAGAAAGTGGTCTGTTTTCATTCAAATTTTGCACGCGAGCAGCCTGATGTGTTCTGAATGCCGTGTGATTGTTGAAATCTCAAAAATGCTGACGAATTGCCTGCAATTTCACACTTACTAAAAATAGTAAGTTCTTCAGAATTCGATGAAAATCTGCTGAAAGCCTGCTGGAAGCACACTGACAACAATATTAAGCTTTGTTTTCAATTTATTCACTTCGTTTGACTTTGGACTGACCAGGAAAGATGAAACCCTAATTTTCAGACTTGGCCAAATTCACGTTTAAGCTTGCAGACGGAGAAATCCCGGAAAGACAGACATCAGAAAAGAGACAGAGAGAGAGAGAGAGAGAAAACAAAATCCAAAAGACGAGAATGGGGCAAAAATTAGGGGTCCCCATCTTGGATGGGGCGATGTGTGAAAAGGTCACAACATCTGGCATCCCCACGGGAAAGTGTTGAAAAACACTTTAAGAATTGAACCTTGATTAATCTTCCTCAAGCCATCATACAGAAAAGACACTTACTCAAAAGGGGAGAGGAATCTGATATTGGATCAGGACACTTTCATCTAAGACCCTGTGAGTGTGTGCATTCGTTCCATCTCTAAATCATTTCGACTTCCGGAATCGGCGGCAACAAGTTATACAAATATCTTAACTTCAAAAGCATCCTGGACGTTGCCTCGCTCCCAGTTAGGCGTCCATAGCCCCGACGAGGTTGTCGCTACAATTCTCACGAATATTGCTCCACTGCCGGCCAAGCGTCCATAGCCCCGGTGGAGTTACTCATATGTTCCCAAAACCAATATTTTACAATATTTTTCTTTCTTATTTTCTTTTCAAATATTTCTTTCAAGCATATTCTCTTTTCTTCATTTGATTTTTTCCGTCAATTCCTTGATTGGCTAGCAAGCAATGAAGCCTCCACTGGGTTTGAGAATTGTAGTGGCACTGAAGCAAGATGTGGGATTTTCACCTGCCAAGACCTTTCCCAAGAAACCAAAATGACTCAAAGTGGAGATAGGTAGGATATTTAGGATCTTTAGACTCGTGTGTTAAGACACAATAACGGGTTAACCTCCTAAGACGAGTTCAATCGCTGACTGGATGATGACAAGAGGAAAACAACCTTAGTCTTTTCAAAAATTTGCACAAATTCCAGTGGGAAGAAACCACGTTGTGAAAGTAAACCATCATCACCCCCATCGCAATGGGAAAACCCTAAATCCTTGCCCATTCCAAACCAAAACCACTTGAGCGGACAACCCAAGGGACGGAAACGCCAACCCAAAAACCCAAAGGGCAACAAACCAAAACCAAAACGAAGGAAAACAGGAAAGCAACAAAAAAGCAAACGAAAGCAAACCTAATCTAACTATGTTACACGATAGGCTCTCAGAGAGAACCTAGGGTTGGAAATAATGCCTGAGGAATTTCCCATCATCCGGCAATGGGATATCCCCTCCTGTTCTTGTTCGTAACTTAAATGCATCATCTCCCAGGATCTCAGAAGCTTGACCAAGGTCCAAACATGATTTGCCGATCCGTCTGTTCACCTCTCCTTGATGCTCAATCAAACTTTCCCAAGCTTCATCTCTTTTCCCTTCCAAGTGTATTAACTGAGATAGCCTTGTTTGAATCTGGTCCTCTCCCCAATTGACTTGTTCACATTCTTCCTCTAAAGTGACTTGTGGAGTCTTCTTTGGAACTTGCTCCAAGGAGATCTTACTCATGGCACCTGTGTTCTCTGAATGGAAAGCTTCGGGAATTCTACATGGATTGGGTAATGACAAGTCTTGGATGAGGGCACTTTCTGCATCTTGCTTTACACCTTTTAACACAGAATCTCCAAACACCCTTTCATTCTCCTTCCTACTTGGATCATTTCCAATCAACACTTCGGTGGAGGCAGTCGTATCTTCTAAAAGCTTTTCTTCTTTCGAGCTCTGTAGCATGAGGACTTCTTTCTTAATGGGCCTATATGAACCCAAATCAGTTTCTACGAACAAAACATCACTGTTTTCACCACATTCTGTGATCATCAATTTGAGCCGTGGTGTACTTTCAATCTTTATCTGATTTGGAACTCCTCTCCAAGGCAACCACATGTGGGAGAAGTCAATCGCAATGTATCCATTCAATTTTCTAGCCCAATCTCTGCTCAATAGCATGCCGTAACCATCTGGTATATCCACGACTGATATGTCGATGCGACTCTGAATTCTAGGATCCGCCGCTAGCTGCATATGGATATTACTCAATTCTCCTACAACTGGAACTTCAGTCTTATCCAGCTAAGTCACTTTCTTGTTGGTCGAGCGGAACTATACCTAACGCCTGACATACCTTCAAAGGCATGACATTACTCGATGCACCAGAATCGATCAAACAATTATGCAATAACCTTCCAAAAAATTTAACTGAAACCAGAAATGGGGCTGGCTCACCCTTCCCCTGATAGAAAACGACTGGCTTCTTCCTTTCATTTGCTGAGGCATTCTTACTTTCATCTTTTCTACTTGATTGAAATTGATTGTCTCGAACAACCTCTTTTGGATTCTGCGTTTGCTCCTGTTTTTGCTTCTACTCTGCAGGAATATTGAACCTAACTTTCTTCTTATCTTCAATCCATGACTTTTCAGGAGCATTTGAAGAACCTTGTACCATACCTATGAAATTTTGAGGTTGTTGCGGAGCTTCCCAAGTGTCAAATGGCGCGTGAGGCACCTCTTCTACCAGATTCGTGTTTTGTGCAGGACGAGACTGTGTGATAACAGGAGGATTTCTTGGTGCACTGGTTGCTTCTTGGGACGTACTCCTTGCAACGGGCATTTCATACACTTCCCAGAATTGTATCTCTGACCTCTGAAATCTTCATTAGCTCATGTAGTGGGAGACTAACTTTCATCCTTTTGAATTCTTCTAGTACATAAGAGCCAAGCCTTTTCACGTCTTCTCTAGGAAGGCTCTCCTTCTGTTCTCACCCAACTTGATGAGCAGGTTGTTGAATAACTTGTTGTCCACCTCCACCTTGCGTTGCATTTGGCCGTCTGTACTCTAGAGAATCTCTTGGTAGACCTGGATTATTACTTGCGTTGGGGTGCGGCGAAGTTGTAAAATTATTTGGAGGTACCGATGAAGTTAGAGGTTCACGCTGTTGATGGTAATTCCTCTGATATACTTTGGGAGCTTCACCCCTAGTAGTTTGAAAAGCTTGTACCTCCCTTCTTCCTTCTACCAAGACGTCGTTGTTGAGAGGCGGAAAAATATAACCATCTCTATGGAGAGGTTCTTCTGATGATGCATACGTGGCGTGAACTTTTGACGGTATTTGAAACTCTGGCATCCCCACGGGAGCTTTTGATGAAGCTGATGGAAATTGGTGATTAACTGGTGGGGGCGTGTAACTCTGAAACTCAGGCGGGAAATTGCAATCTTCTATTATCAATGCCTGATCATATCTGGGTGCCGGGACTAATTCATATCCTGTAATTGGAGGATTTTTTGTGGCCCCTGTATTACTTGCTTCACTCTTGAGAATACCAGCCACAACTTGGAATTCGCGACATTGAAGTTCAGAGTGCTGGTTCGTGTTATGTAACCTACACCATCCTGACGAGGCAGTTTCGGCCATATAAACTCTATCTGCAGGACGGTTTTCAGGAGGTGGCGGATTGTCCAATGGTGATGGGACACCTTCGTTGTTGGGTCCTGTATTCCAGGACCTCTTCTGAAATCCTTGATTATTGTTCCTATACCCATGACTGTTTTCATGATTGTATCCTTGATGGGTATCCTGATGACTTGGAGGATTATGCTGATATCCTCGGTTAGCACCTTGGTGTGCCTGATAGTTTCATTGCACAGTTTGTGTCTGATTATTTTGACTTTTGAGGTGAGTCACCTCGGCTGACAGCCTCTTCACTTGTTCTATCAAATCTTTTATCTCATCTTTCTCCTCTGGAATTTTCATGGGCGGCACTGTATTTTGGAGATAGATAGGCTGTGTAACTTGCGTCTGGGACAAAGGCATCCCAGGATGGAGAATTAACTGACTTGATGGTGCTTGCGCTTGATAAGCTGGCTGTGGAATTGCATTTAACGCCGAAACTTGTTGATTCCATGTTGAGCCGAACATTGGTACTTGATTATTTGTCGTAGCTAGGCCAGTGTAGAGTACGGGCCCAGTTATATTCTGTCCTAATCCCTAACTTACTTCAATGGCTTTAGCATAAGCTTGATTTATGTCTGCTGGAGTGGGGTGAGATCTCACGAACATTGCAGTCAATGGATCAAGTGCGGAATAGTAGCTTTCTCGAGCATCAGTAACAACATAAGGAGTACGTAACCTATTGAGGGCCTTTTGGAACCTATTGTTGAATGCGTGAATGGGCTCTTTGTCTTGTCTTCTTACTTCTGCAAATTGACGATAAAGCTCAACAGGGGTGGCTGGTATACCAAACTTTCCGATGAAGGCCTCCTTCATCTGCTCCCATGTTCTTATAGACCCCACTGGTAGGTGGATGAACCAAAAATGAGCCTCTTCTCCCAAAGAATATGGAAATAGGCGGCAAGCCACGTCTGCATACCCAATCTGCCTATTGCGTAGGTGACCTTCAAACATCTTGATATGGTCCTCGGCCGTGTAGTTAACATCATTGGCAATGAACTTAGGACAAAAATTTTCAGGATTCTTTGGCATCTCATGGTAGTCTTGAAACTCTAGCGGAGATGGGTTGGTAACCAACCATGTAGCACCATTTGGAGCGAGTTGACCTCCTTGCTGACCTCCTGGTTGAGCCATTGCTTGAATTGGTAGTCGCCTTTGATACACAATCACTTGGGCTGGCTGATGTATAATAGCTTGAACTTGTTTCGGCTGAGCAAACCTCGAAGCACTAGGTGGAGTTTTGAACAAACTTGAAATTTCTTCTCCACTTGTTTCTCCTTTACTTGACTGAACTTCTTCGTTGGATAAAAATTCTGCACTTCACTTGACTTCTTTGCTTGAATGAACTTCTTTCTTCTTCCTTGATCTTGTAGGTAGCTCTAACTCCACAAAATCTTTAGATGAACTTGGCGTGGACCTCAAGATTCTCTTCAACTTGTCTGGTGAAAATGAACTGATTCGATAGAGGATGTAGCTGCTTCTATTCGCTGCGTGCGGGATTCTTCAACTCTAAGAGAACACCATCTTATGATAATTTTCTCCAATGGAACTTTTGTACTTCAAACCCTTTCTACTTCAACACAACTGTATGCTGTAGCTGTTACTCGCATGGCCCTCCTTCTAGCGCCAATTCTGTTGACGTGGTTTTTGAGACCGCACCAACACAGAATAAAGTTTCCCAACGGATACCCTATCCTCTCTTGAACAAAGTATTCAGCATGCTAAGATTGCGAGTAAGATCATGCTTTCAACTCCAAGGTTCCGAATACTTAGAATACCCCTCAGTTGGTTTGATGTGAGTTGCTGTGTTCTCACGAGGGGACTTACACAATTGTTCGATAGCTAACAACAGACAGTAGACTAAGGGCTTTGCGGGTAATTCGAATGATTTGGCAAATGAGCACAAGTTTCCTAATCCTAACCGGAGATGAACTGAATTAAAAAGGGGGGGTAGGGCCTAAGAAGTTAATCTTTTATCTAAGGACGGGACGTGGGATCAATCTCGACAGACTTCAACCAGACTCTGCTCCGCCTCACGTTGGACAACTTACACAAAGTCGGTGCAATCTTCAAGGGAGTGACAAGAGGTTTTCAAATTATAACTCAATATGTAAGCACCATCATAACGACGCATACAAACACATGAATCACAATCGAAGTTAAGTTTGTAAAGTTTTCCAGTTGACCACACAAGGCTAGCCTGCCATCAGCAAGCCACTAGTGGTATGGATAAAAATGAAGTTGCCTCAATTAACACCACAAGTCCACGACTAAAATCTACTTGCATGAAAATGAAAACTATTTTAAGTCACTTCAAGATGCTACGTGAATTGGAAGGATGAAGAAGCCTCAACAACTATTCACAACAAAGAAGAATTCACCATCAATGAAAATTCTTTTATTATGAAAGCATACATGACAACTTCTTACAAAGTATCCAAAGGGAAGACTTTCCTTCCTTTTCAATCTAAACTATACTATCAACTATCTAATTGCTCTCTATTCCTTCTCTAAGCTCTGCTTCTACTTCTAATTTCTAATGAGATTACAAATGAGGGGGACTCCCCCTTTATATAGCTAGCCAAGTCCCAAAAGACGGCTAGGGTTACAATCAATAGAGTGGCCAGAATCGTGCCACCTCAGCCCTAACCCTAAAAACCGCCAAAATTGGGAGTGGTACATTAAATGAATCAAAGATTCCCACTCACTCCCAAAAATAGCGAAGGCAATAAATGCCCATAATCAGTCTTCTAGAAGATTCCGCTTGTAGACGCGTTCACACTATTCTTGATCTCCTTTCTTGACGTTGTTCTTTGACTTCTTTGTCACTTGAGCTAACACTTAGCCAATTTCTTGCAACTTTTTCTCCTTCATGTGGAACTCGTAACTTTATCTTCCTCCGAAGGTTGTAACATCATCGTGCTTCATCACCTCAAGTCATTGTGCTCTGGCCTCCACGCTCATCCTGCAAAACAAGCAAGGAAAGAAGCATCAGAACACTTCATAATGTAAACTTAACTCACTTACCAGGATTTTCATGCTTTGATCTCCAAGCGTTCATCGCCAACTTCGTGTTCAAGTTCATGCCTTAGACAAACTTCATCTTTGAGAAATTCATTTCACCTGTCGGAGCTTTGACAACTTTGATTTTGTTCAACTCTGGCTCTGGAAGACTATCCTCACGAAGGATTTAAGCAAATTCACCTAGGCAGTTCATTTCAAATTCATCGTCTGGAGGATCTTACCTTGAGAACGCATTTTCTTCACACTTGCCTTAGAAAATTTTAAAATTTCCCCTTAGGAAAATTCATCAATCCAGTGCCCATCGAAATCTTCATCCCAGAATCCCCGACAAGCTGTGGAAGACCTTAGAATCCATTCCTCTTCGATAATCCTCAATACCCAGAAGAAAATTTCCTCCAAAATGCGTCGAACTCATGGGTACCCAACGAACGGGTTCATTTAATTTCTCGAATTTTGAACCTTAGAAAATTATTTCCCTATGAAATTTAAATCCGTTCTTCGCATCTGTAAAGATCCTGTTGCTCTGACTTGAGAAATATTTATCTACCCTGTGTCGACATTCTTTGACCCCACCTCCGGCAATTCTACTCACTCTTCAGGAAAATTCTATCACCTCTCCAGACTTAGGCATTTTTCTAAGAGAGAACATTTGTGCCTTAGAAAATTTTAAATCACTTTGGAAATTTTGCCTTAGAAAATTTTATATCCAACTCGATCAACTTTGCCTATGAAAATATCAACTTCACTTAGAAAATTTCATGAAGGCGCCTAGCATACTTTATCTTCCACTCACCACCCTGGATTTTATTCCACACTTGCAAGGCAATTTTATCTAACGCCTTAGAGATATTTCATCACTCATCTCATATTTTATAGCACACTTTAGGCGCATATAGCATATGCAAGAGGATACGTCTAGCAGTTTTATTTTCCATCACCCACCACCTTTATCCCATTTACCACGCCTCACCTCATATTCATTTAACATGGCGCATTCAAAGGAGAGAGAAGAATAACTATACTTCTTTAATTTTGTCTTGACATGCCCCCATTTGGGCGCATTTGATGCCTATAGGAGGATGAAAATTCGCTGACTTGTTGACTTCTTAGCTGCATGGGCGCATTTTACATGTAGAGGAGGATGAAGTTTAAAACATGGGCGCATTTTGGAGGTTATGAGGGATGAAGCACATGCAACGCCACCTTGTGACCCTTGAGCTCCCCTATTTTGTCTTCACATGGCCCCATTTGGGCGCATTTGACTATGTGTGAAGGATGAGAATCATTGACCTTTTTGACTTCTTTCTTATTAACTCTCCTTGGGCGCATTTTGGGCATGGTGGAGGATAAAACTCCTTGACTCCTTTGACCCTTTTATGAACTTGGGTGCATTTCAGCTCTTGAGAAGAATGGGCGCATTTAGCCTAGGGTGGAGGACGAGTTTCTTGCCTTGGAATTTTTTTTATGCTTCTTGCTAGCATGTGGGCGCATTTCTTACTTGGTGGAGGATGGAAGTTGATACTTAGAAATTTTTTATCATTTTGCTTTGTGAGGAGGGCGCATTTAGACAAGGCAGGAGGATATTGCTCATACTTTAAAAAAAAAAAATTTAAACTTCTTCATCCCTTGAGGGCGCATTTTACCCCTGGAGGTGGATGAAACTTTGCCTTAGAAAATTTTTCATGCTTCCACCTCACCAGCTTGGGCGCATTTTGGGGTGGCAGGAGGATGAACTCATTTCATCGAATATCTTTGATCATCTTGAAGGCAAGCATGGCGCATTTGGAGGTGTCTGCTGGATGAAACTCAGACTTAGACATTTTTACCTTCTTCTGCTAGCTTATCCATGCCCTGCTATAAATAGTAAGCCTCCCGATTTTGCATCTCTGAAGTTCGGAACGACTTGGAATTTTGCACACTGCATCCTCATGACCTTGTTGTCCTATCAACACTGCCATTTTTAGTCACCCCACTATTTTTAGCCCATTTCTGAAGGTGGTTTACTATAAATAGCAACTGATTGTTTCTGATAGCTCGACTGCTCCGATCGACTTGAAATTTGAGTGAGGCGCTCATCACCACGTGACCTTACTGTCGACATCAATGCATGCACCTGATTTACTATTTTTAACCAGTTTCCAAACTGACTTACTATATATAGTAAGTGCTCCATTTGACTTGAAATTTTACCAGCAGATAGCCTGAAGAATGTTGATCGCGATGGTTTACACCGGTTTTCGAAAATTCTGACCTTTTATGCCTCTTTTTGGGTCCCGAAGTTGGGAACCCTAATTTGCTCTGCATGCGTATCAAATGATCTCTGTTTGTCTTCGTTTCTGTTGCATTGCGATCAGCTTGTGATTCTGAACTGCTGGGAAGTGGCTGTCGGGACGCACCTGCTAAAAATAGCAAGTTCCTTATTGAGTGAGTATCTCCTTTTGCATGTCACACCATCGCGAAGCTCTCAAAAAACCCATCAGGAATCACCCGACATGCAAAAGAAACCCTGACATGCAAACCCTAAAAGTGGCCTCGGAAGGCCAAATTCTGAAAGTTGTCTCGCTTTGCATGTTATACCGTTGCGAAGGTCTCGAAAAACCCAGAAGGAATATCCAGACATGCAAAGAAAAACTCTGCATCTGAACCCTGAAATTTGCTCCGGAAGCTGGACTACTAAAAATAGAAAGTGGTCTGTTTTCGTTCAAATTTTGCACGCGAGCAGCCTGATGTGTTCTGAATGTCATGTGATTGTTGAAATCTCAAAAATGCTAATGAATTGCCTGCAATTTCACACTTACTAAAAATAGTAAGTTCTTCAGAATTCGATGAAAATCTGCTGAAAGCCTGCTGGAAGCACACTAACAACAATATTAAGCTTTGTTTTCAATTTATTCACTTTGTTTGACTTTGGACTGACCAGGAAAGATGAAACCCTAATTTTCAGACTTGGCCAAATTCACGTTTAAGCTTGCAGACGGAGAAATCCCGAAAAGACAGACATCAGAAAAGAGACAGAGAGAGAGAGAGAGAGAGAGAGAAAACAAAAGCCAAAAGACGAGAATGGGGCAAAAATTAGGGGTCCCCATCTTGGATGGGGCGATGTGTGAAAAGGTCACAACAGGTATCCGTCAGCTTGCCCAATTTTGAAATAAATTTCGACTCCGGCATAAATGTCTTGCTCAGTTTCTTATCACTGCTTGCCTGGATGCACCGTTGTTATCTTTGCCAATCGCCCTTGCCTCAACCATCTGCAAAACAATAGACATTCATCAGAAAATTAATTTATAAAATAAATAAAACATTGTGCAAGGGCTGCCAATCGACTTCAAGAAGTTGTAATGTTATTTCTTGCTTGCAAACCTCAACTTCCTTCTTCAACAAATTCAAGCCTCGATCACTTAGCAAGCTTCAAATCAGCAAGCTCACACCTTTAACAAATTTCAAACAGCAAATTGAACTTTTGAAAATTCGTATTCCACACTCAGCAAATCAGCAAGTGCGCCCTTCACTAACTCTTCTTACTTCAAGGCGTCCCCAGCTTCAGCAATATAATCTTCTTCAAATCGAATTCTCCTCACTTGCACTAGCAACTTCAAACCTCAGCAACAAACTAAGCTTCAGCAATCAACTCAAGCAAATTTGCACTTCTTAAACTCTTTGAAATTCCTCACCTCAAGGCGTCCTTCTTAACTTAAGCAATAGCAAATTTCCAACGCCTTTCACTCAGCAACTCTCAGACTTGGCAAAATTTCGAACTTCAAGCTTCAGCAATACTCAGCAACAATCTTCAGAGCAAATTCGAATTCCTCAACTGTGAAAAACAAGTGAGAAACTCCTCAATTTTATAGCCAAAAATCGAATTCTAGAAGGAGCCAATTATAGCCAGTGTATTTAATTTTCACTACTCCACATCAAGAATTTGAATTTCCCTCTCTGGTATTCCTGACACTTGTCTGAGAACCTCAACCTTCTAGAAGTTCAACTTTGACTGGCATCTTTTGAATTTACTTTCGAAAAATTTAATTTAAATCCATCTCTTTTTTTTTTTTAATTCACCAGCCGGAGCTCTGTCATTTGAATTTGAATTTTACCTCTCTTCAGCTCTGGAAAATTCATCATTGAAGAATTCAATCAAAATCATCTAGGCAATTCACCTCAAATTCGTTGTCCGGAGAAATTCATCTTGAAAACACATTTTATTCACTTTGCCTTAGAGAATTTTAAATTTTCCTTCGGAAAATTTCACAATTTGAGCACTGATTAAATTCTTCACCCAGAAAGTGTTGGCGAAGTGCCGAAGACATCAAAATTCATCTATCATCACAAATGTCCAGTACCCAGAAGAGAATTTTCTCCAGAAAGCATCGAATCCAAGGGTACCCAACGAATGGGTTCATTTAATTTTTTAAATTTTGAACCTTAGAAAAATATTATTCCACCAGTTTAAATCCGTTCATCTGTGATCATCCTGTGTTGCTCTCACTTGAGAAATTTTATCAATCCATCCTGCATTATCATCCTGGCTTCACCACTGAAAAATTTGCTCGTGCTCCAAGAAGAAAATTCATCATTTTGAGCTCTAGGCATATTTTCTAAAGAAGAAAATATTTTGCCTTAGAAAAAAAAATTTGAAATCATCTCTTGGGAAAATTTTGCCTCGGAGATTTTTTGCCTAAAAAATTTTATTCAATCTTGCTCATCCTTGCCTGTGAGAAAAAAACATCAACTTTGTTTGGAAAATCTTCATGAGGGTGCCTAGCAAATTTTTATCCTCCAACATCTTCAAGGCCTTAGGAAAAATTTATCGCCTAGCAACTTTGTTTTATTCATCATCCCACATTTATTTCATACTCGGAAAATATTTTCACTTGAAGTTCCAATGCCTTAGGAGAAATTCTCATCACATCATCCTATATTTCATCTCATACATCAAGGCGCATAACATACTTGAAAAAATTTAAAACCACGCCTTAGCATTTTATTTTCACCACTTCACACGCCTTAGAAAATTTCTCTAACACCTTACAACACTCACCACCTTGGGCGCATGTAGCACTTGAAGAGGGATATTTAACTTCACCACGCCTAACATTTACCCTTCTTTCACCACGCCTTGAAGTATTTTCAACACCTTTTACCCCATTTACCACCCTTCATTCACTTTTACACCCTCAACTTGGGCGCATTTGAGCTAGGCAAGAGGATGACTCTTCAACTTCTCCGTTTTTGTCTCTACTTGACCCCATTTGGGCGCATTTAGGCATGCATGAAGGATAAAATCTGTTGACTTGTTGACTTCTTTTAACTTTGGGCGCATTTTAGATGTAGAGAAGGATGAAACATGCTACCACGTCCTTCTATGACCTTTCACCTCCCTTGTTTTTGTCTTCACATGCATGCTTTTGGGCACATTTTGCCTATGTAGGAGGATGAAAATCTTTGACCCCTTTGACTTCTTCTAAACTTGGCGCATTTCACCCCTTGAGAAGGATGGGCGCATTTGGAGGGGTGAGGAGGACGAACTCGACACTTAGAAAATTTTCTAACTCTCATGATTCAAGGTGGGCGCATTTTGGCATGGCTACAGGATGAAAGTTGTTGACTTTCCTTGACTTCTTGCATTTTGGGCGCATTTTGGCCTTGATGAAGGATGGGCGCATTTTGCCCCTTGAGCAGGATGAAATTTTGCCTAAGAATTTTTTTTCCGTGCTTCCTCCAGTTTCCCTTGGGCACATTTGAACTAGGCAGGAGGATGAAAAGTGTTGACTTTCTTTGACTTCATTGCTGGATAGGCGCATTTTGGACTAGGAGGAGGACGAGTTTCCATACTTAGAAAATTTTATCACCTCTTCATCAACTTGGGCGCATTTTGCCATGGCTGCAGGATGAAGTTCCAAACTTAGTCACTTTTTCCTTGTTTTCGCCAGTTTATCCATGCCCTGCTATTTATAGTAAGCTCTCTGATTTTTGCATCTCTGAAGCTCGGAACGATTCGAAATTTCAAACACTGAATCCTCATGACCTGGTTACCCTATTGCCACTGCTATTTTTAGTCGGCCTGCTATTTTTAGCCCATTTTTGAGGATGATTTACTATAAATAGTAATTGCTTGCTTCTGATAGCTCCACTGCTCCGATTGACTTGAAATTTGCATGAGGCGCTCCTCACCACGTGACCTTACTGCTGACGTCGGCGCATGCACCTGACTTGCTATTTTTAGCCAGTTTCCAAAATGACTTACTATAAATAGTAAGTGCTCCGTTTGACTTGAAATTTTACCCAGATAGCCTGAAGGATCGATCGCGGTGGTTTACACGGTTTTCGAAAATTCTGACTTTTACCCCTCTTTTGGTCCGAAGTTGGAAACCCTAATTTGCTCTGCATGCGTATCAAATGATCTCTGTTTGTCTTCGTTTCGCTACATTGCGATCAGCTCATGATTGAAGTCTGGGAAGTGGCTACCGGGACGCACCTGCTAAAAATAGTAAGTTCCTTAATAAGTGATTATCTCCGTTTGCATGTCATATCATCGCGAAGCTCTCGAAAAACCCATAAGGAATCATCCGACATGCATAAGAAACCTTGACATGCAAACCCTAAAAATAGCCTCAGAAGACTGAATTCGAAAGTTGTCGTCTCGTTTTGCATGTTATACCGTTGCAAAGGTCTCGAAAAACCGAAGGAATATGCAGACATGCAAAGAAAAACTCGCATCTAAGCCCGAAATCTGCTTGGGCTGGACTGCTAAAAATAGAAAGTTGTCTGTTTTCGTTCAAATTTTGCATGCGAGCAGCCTGATGTGCTCTGAATACTGTGTGACTGTCGGAATTTCAAAAATGCTGACGAATTGCCTGTAATTTCACACTTACTAAAAATAGTAAGTACCTCAGAATCTGGTGAAAACTTGCTGAGAGCCTGCTGGAAGCACATTGACAACAATGTCAAGCTTTGTTTTCAATTTACTTACCTTGTTCGACCTCGGACTGACCGGGAAAGATGAAACCCTAATTTTCAAACTTGGCCAAAATTTCATGTTTAAGCTCAATGACGGGCACAATCCTCGAAAGGCAGACATCAGAAAAGAGACAGAGAGAGAGAGAGAGAGAGAAACCCAAGCCAAAAGACCAGAACGGAGCAAAAAATTAGGGGGTCCCCATTTTGAATGGGGCGATGTGTGAAAAGGTCACAACAGGACTCAAGGATGCCTTGGAAACACCCCCCACATCCCCGATCATTACCAAAAAAGGGGGACGTCTCGAAAGTTTTATGAAAAAAGCAGGGGACGTCAAGTGGCGGCTAGCCATCCCCTACAACCCAAGCAGATTTAAGTTACTTTAAAAAAAACACATTTTTAATTTTTTTTTTTTTAAAAGGATGGGCAGGCCCACAAGGACCCTTTAAACACAACCTAACCCTATTTCACTTATCAAAACAACCAAGAAGAAAAAAACATTCTCATTTTTACATTTGCAAACTTGAGGTGAAGAGCAGCAAGTGGAAGAGGAGAGACAGCAGTTGAAAGAGGAGACTAAGGCATCAAATCTTCTCCACTAGAGGTAAGTTCTTCATTTTACATTTTTTTTTCAATTTTTTTTGCGTTTTTTCAAGTTTTTTTCAATTTTTTACCACATAGGAAGGGCATTGTGAGTTTATTTTTTCTCTCTTTTCAATTCTTAACCAAAAGAAATCATGAGCAACAGTGAGAGTACTAGTAATGATAGTGAGGAGGTTGAGGTTCAAATGCATGAAAGTTAAAGAAGTGGGCCTAGAAGTAAACTCATAGAAGTATGGCAGCCATTGGGGCTTCTTCAGGAGAGGGAGTTTAGCAGGGCCAGGAACTTCAAACCCATTTGAATATCCTTCCGAAGTCCTCAAAACCTATGCAAAAGGCACATTTAACCCCAAGAAACCCCTATTACAATTTGCAACACCACTTGATAAGGATAAGAAAAAAAAAATCATGGGGGAGTAGAGAATGGCTTTGCCATTTGTGCAAAAAAATATAGAGGCAGCTACACAAGAGTCTATTGTCATCTTTTGTGGATAGGTGGTAAAGAGGTGAAAGGTTGTGAAAAAATAACTTCTAAGGCAACTAGATTGCATATGGAGGGGGGGGCAAGAAAGCAAGGAGCTCCATTGGAGATTTTGCAGCCTAGTACATGTCATTGCCTACAAGGTTTGTGGATGTTGGATTTCATGGGGGAGAGGGTTCTACTTCTATTAGAGGAAAGAAGAAATATACTATTGCTGATATGCTTAACACACAATTATGAGATGTGGTTGATTCCTCTATTGCTAAGTTTTTTTATGCTCATGCCATACCTTTTCATGTGGCATGTTCACCATATTTTAAACAAATGTTCAAAGATGTGATAGTTGTCAGTCTTTCATTTGTTCCACCTGGAGAACACAAGCTACACACCACCCTCCTTGATAGAGAATATTCCAAGGTGAGTGTGTTTTGATGGAGGATATAAGACAAACATAGATAAGGGATGGTGGTTCTATTATCATGGATGGGTGGACCGATATCAAACATCGATCACTCATCAATATTATTGTTACCTGTACAACTAACTCTTATTTTCTTAGAGCTATTGATTGTTCAGGGAAGAGGAAGGATGCAAACTTCTAATTTCATATTTTGCGAGAATAGAAGAATTTGGAGCCTCTAATATTGTAAAGGCGGTGACCGATTCAGCCCATGTGTGTAAGTTAGTTGGAATGATGGTAAAGGATGCTTATAAGCACATTTTTTTGGACCCCATGTTGTGTTCATGCATTGAACAATACCTTGAAGGACATTGGGAAGATAGATTGGGTGAAGGCACTGGTATCAGAGGCTAGAGATGTGCAAATGTTCATTTGCAACCATCACACTTCACTTGCTTTGTTCAGGACATTTTCAAGGAAGGAATTCCTCAAGCCTATGGACGCTAGATATGCCAGCTACTTCATTTTGTTAGAGAGGATGCTTGAGGTCCAGGAGACTTTACAATTAATGGTGGTCAATGCAAAGTGGGATAGATGGCAAGAGGCAAGCACACCAAAAGGAAGAAGTGACGCAAAAAATCCTTGATGATGATTGGTGATCCACAATGAGATAAGAAAATTTTAAATTGTTGATTTTATTATTTAACTTTTAAAATCTTAATTTAATAATTTTAAATTTATTAATGTTTTTTAAATTTTAACTTGTAAAACATTTCGATTCTTTTTGAAGATTTTAATTGTTGTAGCTTGTTTGCACTTGCAAATATATTTGCTCCTTCATTGAGCCTATTGTGTGAGTAATTAGATATGTTGCTACTGACTCTCCTAGCCTTGGAGAGATTTATGAGACCTTCAATAACATGCTTGGGAAGATCAAGCAAGCAATTCATAGCAGGACCCTACTTTGGGATTTTATGAGCAGCATCTTAGGCCCATTGTGACACAAAGGTGGAACATTATGAACGCCTGCTTCACATGGCAGCCTATGCTCTCAATCCCAAATGGTATGCAGCAAGACCTAGGAGAGTGTCTCCATCTCATGATGAAGAGGTGAAAGAAGGCTTCATGAAGGCCCTTACGAAAATGTATACTGAAGAGGAATCTGCTTTATTTCGCACACAATTTCTTGCATTTGTCAATCTTCGTGGTCCAATAACTCAGAGAAGTGAGAAAAGTAACCATACACTGAAAGCAAATTGTCTATCCATAGAAGAGAATTTCCACTCATTAGAAAAAATGAGGATAAGCACTGATTTCTGTGTGTTATAGAAAGTACCTTCCCAATTGCAACCAACATCGAGACATCGCTTCGAGACAATTCAGAGTGCACTTTGCTTGGATTCAAAACCACCTGCCTGCCTTTAAATGTTCAGGTTCACTTACTATAAATTAAGCAGTCTTTGTAATATGATATCTAAATAATTACCAAAAATTATCAAATTCACATAAGAACTTCTGGATACAAGTATCCAATAATAAGAAAATTATTGCTGCCTTCCAAACAAGACCCTGCAAAAACCAAATGAAAATGAAGTAAACCACAGAGATTCAGAAAATTATTCATGAACTCAAAGATAAGTTGTTGATTCCAAGCAAAATTTATTAATGCTCCGATACTTCATGTAAGAACATGAAAACTTCATTTCATGTCAATTTACTTCTATGAAATAAGCAACCATTTTGAAAATAAAACTAGAAGGATGTATAGCTTGAAAACAGAAAATGATGTCCAATATAGCCAAATGATAGTTATTCCTGAGAGTAATAAAAAGCCTTAAGCTGGAAAAACAATGTTCAATAAGATGGCTAGGGCTTGTTAATCTACAATGAGTTAGGAATCTATATTCATAGAACTTAGAAGTTAAGCTTTTCTCCCCTTTGAACTAGACTGACTTTGTTGCCAGAAGATAGGGAGTTAAAGGTTTACAATGTACATATGGCTGATATCAGCAAGGAGTGTTCCAATGACCAAGATTTACAGACCTCTTTCAACCTTCCATTTAAAGAATTTTTTCTGTGTTAACCAAAAGGATCGTTGCTGACTAGGTCCTACTGTGTTGGTGAAGAAAATATGCTGCTTTGATCGCTTTGGTGGTTACACTTTGTTGTGCTCACTAATTTGACCATTGAACACACTATGTTGACTAGAAACTTTAGCTGTTGCCTGATCAGATTTGTTCATGCTTGGTGAATTGGAAATTTTAGTTGCATTTTATCATGAGAAAAAGTGTTGCACTTGAATAATCATAGTGAATTTGTCTGCTTTATGAGTTGCTATGTGATAAATCATGATAAATGCTGTTGTGCAAGGGCTTATGAAAACTAGGAGTTTCTATATGTTTTAATCGGACATGAGTTCTTGGCTGTCATTCTTTTCCTATTATGGAAAGGCTATCACACATACTATGTTTTTGGTATACGAACAAAGTGTCAAGATTAATTACTCTTCTATGTTACTTTCTTTGGTCGTGAATAACTCTATTTCTACACTACAACTGGCTATATCATAAAATAAATTATTCAAACAGCCACAAAATTTTGTTCTAAATAAAATAACCCTAGTACTTCTAAATGAGAAACAATCAAGTTGCCCTTCCCTATATCAAAGATACCACTGAATAGATTGTTAAAATCCTTTATCAAAAGAAACATAATAGCAATTTTCACTTCTCTTGAAACACTTAAACACAAGCTTAGATCTACAAAAGACCCTCATGACCCTCTCCAAAGCAAGGTATTTAATGATATTAATGAAATACCATGCTCTTGCGTACACTCTTAGAATGGCTAAATTGGTCACTCATTCCAAAGACAAATTTAGCAAAACCATAATCACCATACTTGTCTTGGTATCGGGAAATGCATCCCCATCTTAAGACACACACATATTGGGACATCTCTAGACATTAGGACAAATCCGATGATGTTTCTTTGCATCTCTATACATCTATCGAGAGTGTCCCTTTAAAATAGGAAAACTTCCTATAAAAGTTTCTCAAATATATCATACTAATTACTTTGGGTTTTCATCAAATTCCGATATGTAGTTGACAAGAACAAAACAAAAAAACAAGCATACTATGTTGCACTCCTATGGAACTTTTTATGTTTGAACCTTGGATCCTCCATGTTGGTTTTGTAAGGTCTTTCTATTAATGTGTTGAATGTGTAATGCTTTGTAGGCTTGTATCATGTAATGTCCCCTTTTTAGGGTTACCTTATTTGGCAATTGGTGCTATCTTTCAGAATCTATGTTTGCATATTCAAAGGAGTATATTGATGTTACTAGTGAACTTTTCTGGGTTTTTTTTCAGCCTTGGTGGGCAAAACTGCTATTTTTAGTAACTTACTATTTTTAATAAGTTTCAGTGCATCGCAGTTTTGGTCAGTTTTGAGTTTCGATGCACTTCCTATTTTTAGAAACTTTCTATTTTTAGTAAGTGCTATCTTGGGCACTTGATCCTGGCAACTATGCAATGCAAGGTTTCCAATTTTGGCAATGTGTTATTAAAATAATGTTTATTATTTATTTATTAATGCTCAACTATTGTAAAATATTGTAAATTATAGATAAGATCGTCTCTGATCTTATCTGAAGTTTCTTTTTAGAAACTTCCTGTTTTTTGTACATTTTGTAAACTATTTATTGAGCACATTGCTCTTGTGAATAACATCGAATTTTTTACCAATTACTTGCATAATATGGTATCAGAGCCAGATTGCTAAAAAGTGAATTTTTAATTCATAAAAAATCGTTTAAGATTTTTCTTGAATTTTTTGAATTAAAAATTCTCAAAAATCTTCTCTGCAAATTTGGAAGATTTTTTTGGTGAGTAAAAATTTCAAAAAAAATTCAAAATTTTTGTGGCTATTCAAGAAAAATTCGTGGGTTTTTGAATTTTGAAAATCGCGGGCTTTTGAAATCAAATTTTGTCGTTGAAGATTTTTGGAAATCATGGGACCTCTTCTAAAAAAATTTCGTCTGAGGGCGGTGTGCATTTGTGGACATGATTCTGCAAACAAATCTTTGGCTGCGTTTTTTCTGTAGGTTGTTTTTTTATGCCCGCGTCGTCTTCTGAGAAACGCATTTTTGGTCGACTTTTCTATGCACGACCTGCGTGTCTCTTCGTGTTTTTCTAGCATGCGTTTTGGAGGGGCAGTGTCTCTAGTTATTAATCCTTTCTAGTGCAAAGATCTTTGTTTCTTGCAAGTGATAGACGCGTTCTTTAAAAACTCAATTTCTGTCTTCTAAAAAAATGTGTTTGAAGTCTTCTATTTGGGACGCGATTTTCAAAATCGTGGGCGCCCAAGGCTTCTAAAATCTTTGTGCTCCGATTTCATAAGGGTTTCAGTTTTTTTTTTGCAATTTTTTGCAAATTTTCTAGTCATCCATGGCGGCTAGTGTTTCCAGAAGCTTCATCTAGGGTTTTGACCCCTTGTTCCAAGGCGAAAAAAAATTCGTTTGTAGATTCTTGGTGGGTTTTTTGACATCTCAACTGGGTTGGTCTCCGATTTTTTTGGGTGAATTGTTTTTCGTGCCTCAATTTTTGTGCCAACAGATTTGCATTGCTTTCTGTACCTGATTCTATCTCCTTGTTTTTGAAACTTGTGCCTCAAGTTTTTTGCATCGACCTTTTCTCAGCACCTCATTTTTCGTGCCTCAAAAAGCATGAAGATGGCCAGTTTAAATAACCTAATGTTGGAGGGCAGTCAGAGATTCAACAGCAAAAAATACAACACTTGGAAGCAACGGATGATGACAATCTTTGAATACCGTTGCCTCGATCAGATGATCCTCGACAAAGTTACTCATCCCACATTGACAAGTAAGGATCAAGAGAAGTTTGATGAGCAGAATCGTGAGGCGATAATGCTTATTAAGCTTTCAGTCATGGATGATCAGCTCCCTCAGATTTCGCTTGGAAAATCAGCAACGAAGATTTGGGATCGTTTGAAGGGTTTGCATGAAACTTCTGACAAACACCGTGTGTTTTTTTTTGAAGAATATGTTGTTTTCTATCATGATGGATGAGAAGACAACTTTGCAAGCGCATCTGAACAAAATCCAAAGAGATTAGAGATCAATTGGAGGCGATTGGTCGGAAAATGGAGGAAGACATGGTCGTGATCACTTTGAAGAGCCTACCTAAGTCCTATGAACACTTCATAGAGACTCTCAACATTACGCCTGCTAATGTTGACCTCAAGTTTCTAGAACTTTGCACTATCCTCTTGCAGCAGGATCGCTAGAAACAACAGTTCGGTAGCAGTGCATCATCATCCTGCACGGAGCAGGCCTTTGCAGCTAAAACCCAACCCAAGCAAAAAGGGCAAGGTCAACCTTCATAGCAGAAAGGCTCTAGTCAAACCCCAACTAGCCCAAGAAGAAGAATGTTCAATGCAACTACTATCATAAATATGGCCACATAAAGAAGGATTGTCGTGCATGTTTGGCTTCTGAACAGAAGAAGCAGGGAGGTCTCAGTAGAAAGCGAATGTCGCCGAGCACTCCAAGCAGAAGGAATTTTCCTTTTATGCACTTATGGCAAAAAGGCCTGCAGATCATGTCAAATCCTCTACTTGGTACATTGATTATGGTGCCTCGCGTCATTTCACTCATAGACATGACTGGTTCACAGACTTTTCCCCTTGCACTGACTCAGTGATTTTTGGAGGAGGTGAAGAATACATAGTTGTTGGCACAGGCACTGTTCAGGTTCAATCTAGTGGGAGGGATCTCATATTCCTCAACATGTATTATGTACCTGATATGGAGCTTAACCTTCTCTCAATCAATCAGATAATGTGGCATTCTCCCTAGATGGATGTGGTGTTCAGCTCGCACAAATGCTCTATTGTAGATTGAGAGGCTCACACAACGATGGCCGTTGGTATTGAGGATCATGGCCTCTACAAGCTTGTGGACATGGGTGATTCTTCGGAGTTAGCCATGGCAGCCAGAAATTCAGCTGTCACCAGTCTTTGGCACCAACGGTATGGGCACTTGAACGTGCACTATCTCTCTCAACTTGCTCGGGAGGGACTTGTAGCTAGACTACCTAACATTCAAACTCAGCATCAAGGCGTTTGTGGTGCTTGTTAGGCTGGGAAGCAGCATCGCACACCGTTCACAGATGGCGACTCTTGGCGAGCTTCTAAGGTACTTCAATTAGTTCATGCTGATATTTGTGAGCCTATGTCTACTTCTTCTGTAACTGGTTGCAAGTACTTTCTACTTTTTGTTGATGATTTTAGTAGGAAGATGTGGGTGTACTTTCTTAAGCAAATATCAGAAGCTTTTAATGTATTTCAGAAGTTTAAGACCCTGGTAGAAAAAGAGTCAAGTTCTTGTATAATAACTCTTAGGTCAAATAATGGGGGGGAATTTTGTTCTAGTGCATTCTCCAACTTCTGTGATACACATGGGATAAAACGTTAGTTGACCACACCCTACACTCCTCAGCAAAACGGTGTTGTAGAGCAGTGCAATCGTACGATTGTTGAGATGGCTCGCTCCATGTTGCAACACAAGAGTGTTCCTACCAAGTTTTGGGCAGAAGCAGTCAATACGCAGTCTATCTCCCTAATCGGTCACCCACTCATGCCATTAAGGGGAAGACTCCTCAGGAAGCTTGGACTGGTCACAAACCCAAGATCAGTCATTTGAAAATTTTCAGCTCTCTTGCATATGTTTGGATTCCAGAGGCCAAGCACTCTAAGTTGGATTCCAAGAGCCAGAAACTAATGTTCATAGGATACAGTGACAACCACAAGGCATACAGGCTGATTGATATAGACACTGATCGTCTTATCTTCAGTTGGGATGTTGTCTTTGATGAGGAAAGAGAACCATTTCACCTTTCCTCACCTATTCAACATTCAGAGGATCAGCCCCTGTCGGCTCCTGATGTGGGCATCCAACTTCTGTTAGGTTCACCTAATGGGAGGGATGACGAAGACCTAGTCTTTGATGATGCTCAACCTGAGTTTCCTCCGGATGATAGTGAAAATCCCCCTGCTGAACCTGTTCCAGATCAAGTACAAAGCTCGTCTGGTTGCATGAGGGTTCTCACAGAAAGAAGGCATTGACTATGAGGAGACTTTTGCTCCTACAGCCAAAATGAGTACCATACGGCTCGTCCTTGCCTTAGCAGCCCAATTTGGTTGGAAGGTCCATCAGATGGATGTGAAGAGTGATTTCCTCAACGATGAGTTGAAGGAGGAAGTATACATGGTGCAGCCTCCAGGTTTCAAAGTTGCTAGTCAAGAATAGAAGATGTGCAGATTGGTCAAAGCACTCTATGGCCTGAAGCAGGCTCCTTGGGCTTGGTACATAAAGATTGATAAGTACCTCGCGGATCATGGCTTCAGAGGAGTCCATCTGACTCTAATCTGTATGTCAAGAATATTGGTAATGAGATCCTAATCGTTGTTGTCTATGTGGATGACTTGATCATTACTGGCAGTTCGACACATTTGATCGCCGAGATCAACTAGGATTTGTGCAAAACTTTTGACATGACAGACTTGGGCCTCCTACACTACTGTTTAGGTGTTGAGGTTTGGCAGACCGAGAGCAGTATTTTCATCTCCCAGTCCAAGTATGCTCAAAGTCTTCTGGATAAGTTTTGAATGTAGGATTGCAAACCTACCTCCACACCCATGGAAAAAGGGCTTAAATTGTCAGCTAAGTCCGATTCACCTGTGGTAGATGAAACATTGTTCAGGCAACTAGTGGGCAGCCTCATCTATCTTACTGGCACTAGGCCTGACCTGAGTTTTGCAGTGAGCTACATATCACGCTTCATGACAGCCCCCAAGGCTGATCATTGGGTAGCAGTGAAGCGTGTGTTGCATTATGTGAAGGGCACTTCTGACTATGGACTCTTGTACACTCGGAGTCACAATCCTAAGCTCAGTGGTTTCACAGACTTAGATTGGGCAGGTTCAGTTTATGACAGAAAATCAACATCTGGGTATGTGTTTAGTTTGGGATCCGATGCAGTCACATGGACTAGTAAGAAGCAGCAGGCAGTGGCTCTCTCCTCGACAAAAGCAGAGTATCGGGGAGCAGTAAAAGAAGCATGTGAGGCAGTTTGGCTTCATTGAATGCTTGCAGATATGCAACTATCTCAAGCAGGTCCAACTCCCTTGTTCTGTGATAATCAGGGAGTTCTCAAACTTGCCAAGAATCCGATCTTCCATGAGAGAACCAAGCATGTGGAAACTCATTGTCATTTCATTTGGAAGCTGGTTGAAGTCAAATCGGTTCAGTTGTTGTATGTTCCGACAGAGGAGCAAATAGCAGACATTCTCACCAAGTCGCTTAATCCAGAGAAATTTGTCAAATCTAGGGGGCATCTTGGTGTAGTTGATAGATTGAGCATTAAGGGAGGGTATTAAAATAATGTTTATTATTTATTTATTAATGCTCAACTATTGTAAAATATTGTAAATTATAGATAAGATCGTCTCTGATCTTATCTGAAGTTTCTCTTTAGAAACCTCCCTTTTTTGTACATTCTATAAACTATTTATTGAGCACATTGCTCTTGTGAATAACATCGAATTTTTTACCAATTACTTGTGTAATATGTGTTAGCATTTTGTTGGTCCTCGAGATGGTGGTGATGACCTTCATTACATTTTTGGCCATCTAGGTGGTTCTCCACATTTCTTGGAGAACACTGCTATTTTTAGTAAGTGCCCATTTTGGCACCTAGCATCTTTCCTTGTCATCAAAAGCTTCATGGTGTGATTAGTTTTCGTTTCAAATGTCTCTCGGTGCTTTTCATAAAATGATTGGAATTATTTTAATATTTAACACTAAAGTTATATTAAATATTATAAAATGAAAAGGTTATTAAAGATTTTTTTTAAAAGCAAAAAATGCTTTTTTTTTTAAAAGCAAAAGGCGCTTTTTGGAAAAAGAAAAAAAAAAACATTTTTTCAGAAAAGCAAGGAAAAGGCAAAAAAACTCTTTCTTCAAAAAGCGGGGAAAAAGCTATAAAAGGAAGCATGGGGTAGCTCATTTTATCATGTTGAATATAATAATGTTATGCTGTTGGATTGGAACTTGAGAGTTCTTTCCTAAATCTTCAGAGGACGAAAACCCTCTCTAGGTTGTTGGTTTCGGATTTGGAAGATAATCCCTAGCTGGTTGGGTGTGATTGCATTCAATAATCACCATGGAGCTTACAAGCAGAGTAATCAGATTTTGGTTTGATCATTTCGATGTTTTCTAGTTGCTATGTTTTTGGGGTGTGGTTTCTAACCTTGCAGAGAGTTTGGAGAGTATTTTTCTTGGTGTCCTTCCTTGCTGGCTGTACAACTTGGGGTTTGGAGTGATTGGCTGTGTATTTATTTCTGCCCCTCTTTTCTGTTATTTTTAGACCTATTTGGTGGCGCCATAACTCTTCCATGACCATACAAACAGTTTGCAAGCATACTATGGTGTTTGGATGACATTCTAAGAAGACAACATTCAGCTTGCTGTTTGGAGAGTTTTGAGACCTACTATAGGTGAATATCAGACCTGCAAATTGACCTTTCAGTCCACTTGAGGGAGTTTTGGAGTTATTGGAGTGGTATATATATATTGATATTTTGCATTGGGGCGGATCCTTGTCATGTCTAGTGTGCACTTTGAGTCGTTTGATTGGCTAGCTGTAGTATAACAGCATTGCACTTTCCTTATTAGACCTGAAACAATTGCATTTCAGACCTTATTCAAAAAGAACTCTTGGGTGCCAACATTGAGGTATACTTGTTCTATTCTTGCAAGGGTAACTCATTTATGTTGTAGGGTTTCATTTTGGGCATCTCATTTCAGTTGGTTGATTTTATTGGAGTATTATTTTATATTTCCACCTCATGAACAACTGAATTGTACTTGTTAGTATCATTTGAAATGAGCTTACATTGTAATACTGACTTGGTAGTACCATTCAGTAACTTTGTTCTACTTGGTTTTGATACTAACCCCGAATAAGTGGCATTTCTATATTCAGATAAATAGGCGGATGAACTCTTGTTTCATGTATTGCCCGTTGAATAAGCAGATGATTCTCTTTCCTTGTCAGTTTCACATCCCACTACATAAGTGGTTTAGGACGGCTTGCCACGTGATGCTTCTTTTCTGCAAATTGTAATGCCCGCTAAATAAGCAAATGTTTACTTTCATGCTTTGGAGATTTCGTACTCACCCCATTGAACAAGTGGTTACTTCAGCAGTATTGTATTGTAACCTTACCATCATATGCTCTCATCTTGCCCACATCGGGATCTGGGTGATCAGAAAGTGGAAGGTAATTGCTCTAGTTGATTATCATTGTTATATTTGCAAATGTTAACCAAGTTGCAAAATTGAAAAAAATTAAGGGTGGGTTACTGCAATGGTATTAGAGCTGGTGATCTTGCCAGCTTGTTGGGAAGCTAACCCTTGTTGCAGATTCTTCAGTTGCATAGCTTTATACAGTAGTTGTTTGTGTTGAGTTGGTCACTCCATTCAATTGTGACAAAGGAAAAGTTCAGAAATTTGTATACACATTCCTGTGAATTATGGCATTTGAATTTGATGAGAAGATTTATAGGGTGGGAAAAAAACTTGACCACCTGCATCTAACAAGGGATGAATTACTATGCACTTTGGATACTGTGGAGAGTTTTTTCTTGAAGAAAGATCAGTTAGATTCTATGGAGTTGAAGATTGTTGTGGCTCCAGTTGTAAGTGTGTTGGTTAAGCCTAAGCTTATGAGATACCCGGATGAAGAGGTTATGGTTGCAATTATTTCTTGTATCAATTATTTTACAAGAATTACAGCTCCCAAAGATCCATACAATGATAACATAATGAAGGATTTTTTTCAGGTGATGGTAGAGGGCCTCCATGGTTTGAAAGATAAGCATCCTTCTTTTTCCAAGAGAGTAAGAATTCTAGAAACTGTTGCACAAGTTAGGTCTTATGTATTGATGATTGATCTTGGTTGTGATGATTTGATACTCCAAATGTTCGAACATTTATTTGCTGTTGTCAAAAAGGAACATGTTCTAGGACGTCTTTCTTGAGACCTTTCCAAGAATATTTCTCCCTTGCTTATAGGTTTTGTCATGGGTGTCCAACTAAAGGGTTGTCATGGTATTTTCTAATGATCTTCTCCTTTATCTTTGAACCCGGTACTAGATATATCCTATCTTTTATAGAATGAGTTCTTCCACTACTTTGTATTCTTCATTTTGTAGATTTCCCTCTAGGATGTCATATACATGTGAATCTTTAGTGTATTCAGCAATAATTGGATTCTTCCATTCCACAAAAATGCTTGTTATGGAGCATAAGTAGGGTTTGTGGGATAGTGCATCAGCTACGATGTTGTTCTTTCCCTCCACATATTCTATGTCAAAATTATAAGCTTGTAACTTGCTAACCCATTTTTGTTGACAATCATTTAGATCCTTTTTGATTTAGGAAAAACCTTAAGCTGTTGTGATCGGTTTTAACAATGAACTTCCCACAAACCAATACCGTCCTGTTGTACCCCAAATTAAATTTTTTGCTACACTTAGGCATTTTAAAGAAATGGTCAAAAGTCTTTTCAAAATTGTCAAAAAGGTCAAAATTGGGGTTTGCATGTCTTGCATGAGGGTTAAAAACTCAAAATCTTCAAAATCTGACGATCTGGGTATGCTCAGAGCAACCAAGTCTACAAAACCCAAATCTCAGTTTTTCGGCCCTAAATTTTAGAAAAATTTCTATTTTTAGAAACTTTCTAAAAATAGAAATTTTTTTGGGTTTTTCTGGGTTTCTTTTGAAATGGACGATGGCAAAATTTTCTAAAAATAGAAAGTTTGGCTTTTAGGGTTTAAACTGATTTTGATTGGTCGAAAATACTTCCTCATCACGCTGGTGTAGTCAGAATCACAAAAAGATTAGTTTTGCCCTAGTGGGTCTATTTTGTGTTTTTAGAAGCTCCAAGGTCATCAATGGAGGTTAGTCAGCTGTCAGGTATCAGATTTAGAGTCTTAGCACTGTTAGATCAAGAAACTGCAACAGATGATCAAGAAAGAACAGAAAATGGAGGTTGAAGAATCTTGAAAACTGAGAAAAATGGTTAAGTTTGGAAACTTTAGGTGCCTCAGCTCAATCTAGGCGCCTAAGTGCTCATGCCTTGGAAAAAATTTCATCTCCGACAGTCAAAACAAAGGCAAGCATGTCAAACGAAGAAGAAAGTTGAAAATTGCAAAATAAAAACTAAATTTGCAGCCATGGGCACCCCAAAAGGAGATAGGCGCCCAGCTTTTCAGGAGGTCAAATGATAGAATTAAGGTTTAATGCTCTCAAACAATGTTGCTCAGAATCTTCTCAGCTCTGCAGTGAGTCCATCAACGCAGCTATTTGATCAATTAGTCATCCAGAATTCAAGATCAAACGGAGAAATCTCGAACAAGAAGCAGAATGCAAATCATGAAATCATCAGAAAATATTCTAAGTCTGGAGATCTTGGGCGCCCCAAGAGGAGATAGGTGCCTAGGGTTTTGAAGCACCAACTCCAGTAGTTAGGGTTTGCAAATATGTTCAATCTCTTCAGAATATTGCCAGCTTCGCAATGAATATCTAAACTTGATCATCGGATTCATCAATTGCCGGCAAACTTAGAATGAACAGAAGGCATAACATGAGGTCTCAAGCTTCAAGGTGGAAAAAGAGTAAAAAATGCCTATCTGATAGCCATGAGTGCCCTAGAAGGAGATAGGCGCCCAAGCTTTTGGGGCATCAAATGGATGAATTTGCAGTCTCAGTCTCCAACATGTCTTCTTCAATCTTGAAGAAGCTTTCCAACGCAACTGTCAGCAGATCCATTAGAGTTGACAAGCATCAAATATCACCGACTGATCAGAGGGGTAAACCCCTGAAAAATGTTAGGAGTCGAGCAAAGTGAAAATCTCGAAAAATAAACTAACTCTGGAGGAGTTGGGCACCCTAGCTAGCCAAGGGCACCCAAGCTTTTGACCCCCAAAATGCAGCTTTCAGGAGATGAACCCACCAGAGAACCCCCTTCAGAATCCTCTGAGCTATCCAGTGAATCTGACAATTAGTCAATCGGATCAGTTTGGCTCCCAGAATCGCAAATTCATCAGAAGATCAAGGGAAACAAGCAAGAACTTGAAGAATATGGAAAAATGGCTAACACTGGTGAGCCTGGGCGCCCCAGGTAGCCAGGGGCACCTAGCTTTTTGAGGGGTCAAATGAAGTTTTTATCAAAAGTTGCCTCTAGACAAATCTCATCAGATTCAGTCAGCCTCCGCGATAGATCATTCTGCCAGTTCACAACATCAACCGAGCTCCCTGTTGTGACCTTTTCACACATCACCCCATTCAAAATGGGGACCCCCTAATTTTTGCTCCGTTCCTCGTCTTTTGGCTTTGGTTTTGTCTCTCTCTCGTTGTCTCTCTTTTTGTTGTCTGTCTTTCCGGGGTGTGCCCGCCTTTGAGCTTAAACGTGAGATTTTGGCTAAGTCTATAGAATTAGGGTTTTGAATTTTCTAATCAATTTGAAGTCAAATAGAGTGAATAAGTGAAATCTGAGACTAACGTTATTGGCAGCATGCTTCTAGCAAGCTCCCAGCTAAATTTCATCAAATTCCGACTACTTACTATTTTTAGTAAGTGTTCAATTCAGGGCGTTTTCAAAGCACTATTGAAGTTCTCTCAATCACACAGCATCTAAGACATGTCAGGCTGCTCGTCTACAAGTTTTGAGCCAGAACGGACAACTGTCTATTTTTAGTAAGTTCAACTTCCAGAGCAGATTTTAGGGTTTATATGTGAAGTTCTTCAATGCATGTCGAGAGATTCTTTCTGGGTTTTCTGAAACCTACGAACTGATATAACATGCTAAATGAGACGATGGCTTTCAGTATTCAGCCTTCAGAGGCTATTTTTAGGGTTTGCATGTCAGGATTTTCAACGCATGTCGAGTGATTTTTTGTGGGTTTTTCAAGAGCTACGCAGTGGTGTGACATGCAGAGCGAGATGATCACTTCTTCAGCAACTTACTATTTTTAGCAGATCCACTCTGGCAGCCCCCTCCTAGCACTTCAGAATCACAAAATGATCGGCGTGCAACAAAAACGAGGCCAAATAGAGGTCATTTGATATACATGCAAGTCAAATTAGGGTTTCCAGCTTCGGGACCCAAAATGAGGGGTAAAATGTCAGAATTTTCGAAAACCGGTGTATCCCACTACGATCAGCATTTTTCAAGCTATCCACCGGTAAAATTTGAAGGCAATCGGAGCATTTACTATTTATAGTAAGGCATTCCAGAAACTGGCTAAAAATAGTAAATCAACAGTAGGCACCAGTGTGAACGGGCAAGTCATCCGATGAGGAGCACGTCATTCAAATTTCAAGTCAAACGGAGTTGTGGAGGTCTCAAAAACAGGCAATTGCTATAAATAGTAAACCACCTTCAGAAATGTGCTATTTTTAGTAGGTCAGCTCAGGATGGCAGTGTGAACAGGCTAAGTAGGTCATGAGGATCCTGTGGTTAAAATTTCGAATCAATCTAAGCTTTAGAAGCGTGAAAATCAAAAGACTTACTAAATATAGTAAATCAGGGGCAAGCAAGCTGAGAAATTTTAAGTCTGAATAAGTTCTTGCTCACCCTATCAAATGCGCCCAAGATAAGATTGGTTGAAGGATGGAGAAATTTCAAATATTGATAAATCCTGCTCCTACCCCAAGATGCGCCCTCAGTTGGAAGAAGCCATGAGAAATTTTCTAAGGCATTAAGTTAATCCTCCTCCACCTTGAAATTATGCCCATCTTCAAGCCAGGTTGATAAAATTGTCTAAGGCACTGAGTTCGTCCTGCAAGACCCTCAAAATGCGCCCATGTCAAGAGGAGAAAGTGAAAAAGTTTCTAAGGCATGAATCTTATCCTGCTGACCCCTCCAAATGCGCCATCATCATCAAGCATGCAAGAAAAATGACTAAGGCATGAAGCTGTCCTCCTTGACCCCTTGGATGCGCCATGCAAGATGAGGACAAGTAGAAGATTCCAAGGCGTTGAAGTTAAGTCTTCCTCACATGCAAAATGCACCTAAGATGAAGATGCCATGGAGAAAATATTCTAAGTAGTTGAAATTTGAAGCTCCCTACTCCATATGCGCCCAGCTAGATGAGAGGCTTGAAAAATATTCTAAGTTATGAAAATTGGAAGCTTCAAGGTCAAAATGCGCCCATGCAATGTGGAGGTGTTAAAAAGTTTCTAAGGCATGGACTTAAATCCGCCTCATACCCCTAAATGCGCCCACTACACAAGGAGATGAAGAAAAAGATTCTAAGTATCAAAATTTTCTCCTCTATACTTGAAATGCACCCAGCTGAAGGAAGATGAATTTGAAGTTTTCCTAAGTGTCAAAAAGAGAAGAAGCACGCCCATAGAAGTAAGATGAACTTTGATGATGAAATTTTTCTAAGGCATAGAATTTCACCTCTAGAAGAAATACGCCCAAGTTGAAGGAGTGATGAAATTTGTTCAGGCATGAATAAAGTTGGCAAGGATGAGTCAGAAAATGTCAGCAACGTGAGGTTGATGAAGATTTTCATGACAAAGCAAGAAAATACGCCCAGGGGTGAAGAATTAGATTAAATTTGCTAAAAAACTGTTTTTTCTAAGGTTGAAATTCAAAAAATTAAATGTACCCCTTGTTTGTAGACCCATGGATTCAACACCTTCTGAAGGGAATTTTCTTCTGGGTATTGGACGTCTGCGATGAGGAATGGATTTTGAGGTCTTACACAGCTTGCCAACGATTCCGTGGTGAAGATTTTTGATGGGCACCAAATTGATAAATTTTCTAAGGGGAAAATTTAAAAAATTTCTAAGGCAAGGAATAAATGATGTTTTGAAGATAAAATGCCTTAAGTGATGAATTTGAAATTGAATAAGTAGATGATTTTTTATCAGGTTCCTGATGAAAGCAATTTTCTCGAGCTAGAGTTGGATGAAATGTCAGAGTGAACACCTCAGTCAGTGAAATGAAAAGGGAAGCTCAAGTCTCCAGATGCGCTCTAAGGGGGATGAATGATAATGCAGCAATATTCTAAGGCAAGAGGAATTTAAAGGCAAAAGTTGTGCTGGAGGAAAATGATGAACCCTATCAGATGAAGAGATCACTCAAACCTCAAAGATCAAAGCATGAAAATCAGATGAGTAAGGAAAATTTATATTATTAAGTGGTTTGATGTTCTTCCTTTTTGTCTGTTTTGCAGGATGAACATCGAGGCCAGAGCACGATGACTTGAAGTGATGAAGCACGATGATATTACAACCTTCGAAGGAAGATAAATTTATGAGTTTCAAGCTCTTCCGTGAGATCTCGGTTGCACCCAAAACATGAAAGAAGAAAAGTTGCAAGAAATGGCTAAGTGTTGGAGTTTCTCCTCAAGGACCCAATGTGCACCCAACGCTGTCAGGCGGGTGGCAAGGAAAAAATGATCAAGTCCAAGATTGGAAAAGATGAAGGCCCAAAGGTTAGAAGTGATCCTCAAGTACTTCAAGGTTGAAGAACAACATTAAAGAGGAAAATCATCGTCAAGCAGGAGAAGGAGGTTGCAGGCTTGAAGTCAGACCAAGGACGTGCCTATCATACCCTTTCAAGAAGTTGAAGCAATGATGATCAGACTCATCCAGTTTGCAGTCAGAAAGAAGAACAGAGTGAACGCGTTTCAAAACAAGAATCTTCTAGAAGATGGTGGCCATTAATTGTTCATTTATTACCCCACTCTTCTTTGTGGCAGTTTTTAGGGTGAATCTTGTTTAGGGTTGAGGTGGCTCGATCTGAGCCATCCAGCGGATTGTAATCTGGGTCGTCCATTGGACTTGGCCAGCTATATAAAGGGGCATCCCCCCTCATTTGTACCTTAGTAGAGTAAGACACTAGATCAGACTAGAGAGTAGAGCAGAGAGACTTTAGTTGTAATAGCTTAGCATAGCATAGTTTGAAGGAAAAGAAAAGTTTTCCCTTGAAAACTTTGTAATAGATTGTTGTGAAAACTATTATAATAAAAGATCTTTCATTGAATGGTGAATTCATCTTTGTTATAAGCAGCTAGCAAGGTTTCTTCATCCCTTCTACTTCAAGTAGCGTAAAGTAGCGTAATTTCATTTTCATGCAAGTAGATGTTAGCTATGGATCCATGGTATTAGTCAAGGCAGCTTCATTTTGATCCATACCACTAGCGGCTTGCTGACGGCAAGTTTGCCTTGTGCGGTCAACTAGAAAGCATTGAAAACTTAACTTCGATTGTGATTCATGTGTTTGTATGCGTTGTTATGATGGTACTTACATGTTGAGTCATAATTTGAAAACCTCTCGTCACTCCCTTGAAGATTGCACCAACTTTGTGTAAGTTGTCCAGCATTGAAGATGATGCAGTGAAATCTATGAAGATTGATCCCACGTCCCATCCTTAGATAGAACATAAACTTCTTAGGCCCTACACTCATTTTAAATTCAGTTCATTTTTTGTTAGCGTTAGGAAATTTGCACTTACCTGCCAAATCATCCGAATTACATGAAAGCCCTTAATCTGTTGTCTACTATCAGCTGCCGAACAATTGTGTAAGTCCCCTTGAAATACCAGCAAAAACACATCGAGCCAACTGAGGGTATTCTATTGCACTGAAGGAACCTTGGTGTTGAACGCACAAACTCTCTTGCAATCTTAGCATGCTGGATACTTTGATCAAGAGAGAATAAGGTAGTCATTGGCGACTTTATTCTGTGTTGGTGCAGTCACGAAAATCACATCAACACTCCCAAAAATCGAGATCAAACCAAGGGTAAAATCAAGCAAAACAATTGAAAATGGTGAAAAAATGGCTAAGTATGGAGAAGAAAAGCATCCCAGGAGAAGAAGGGCGCCTAAGACTCAATGCCTTAAGAAAATTTTCAAAGTTTTCATCATTCAACATTCGAACGTCTACGTTCGATGAACCTGCTCAGGATAGACTCTGAAAGTTTTAAAAGAAAAAGAAAGCAGATTTTTCTCAACCTCAACTTATTTAAGAGAGCTTTTGTCTTCCATTATTCATTTTTGCAGGTTGGTGTCCAGAGCAAGAAGATTTTCCCTTTTCTCTCAACAAAGATTTGAAGACTCAACCGACATGCTTTTTCGATGTTCTTCGTGGTTCCAAGATCAGTGAGCAAAGAGGAATGCTTTTTCGTGCTCCAAACTTCTAGGTCGTTGCTTTTTCAAAACAATCACTCAGCTTTTTGTGTTTTGATCACATGAGTCTCTCCGCTTTTTCATCCTCTTGAACATTGAGAAACTTTTCCCTCTTCTAGAAACTGCTTTTTGGCCGCTTGTTTAGGAAGAATTTAGCTTTTTCAATTTCTGAGCATTTGGGTTTCTCCATAACGTGATTTTCTACAAAACTCAGGTGCCAGCTTTTTTTAAAGAACTTTCTTTTTCAAGGTAGATCAGCATTCTCCACTTGAAATCAAGAAACAAATCAGCTTTTTAGCGGATGCAATCAAGATTTAAAGCAGCAATCATCTAGAAGCTTTCTTCCAGCTTTCTTTTTATTCTTGTCTCCATTCTTATCTACTCTTTGAAGAAGAGAAAGAAAACAAGTTGTAATAGTTGGCATTCCCTATTTTTTATGCTTTCACAGGTGGTTAGATGTTTATCTTGTTTAGTTTTAGAAATAAAGCTTGCATTTTGGCAAGTCTTGGTTGTAAAAGCAAGGAGATTTTAGGGTTCCCTACTCCTCTGCTTGTGTATAAATAAGGGCAGCCTTGCCCATTATTTGCGGGACCGTGCTTGTGATAGCAAATTGCAAGCCTATAATGCTGCAAGTTGTTATTCAATGTCAGTTCACTTTGTGTAAGTGCAAGCTTGTATGCCTCTTTAGCTGCAAGTTATTGTTCAGTGCATGTGTTTTGTGTCAATGTATTCTGGTTTGATGGCTAAACTATAAGCCTATTTTGCTACAATCTTGCTGTCCCAGAAGTGTAATCTTTTGTTCCTAAAATTTGAGAAAATAAAGTCTTGTCCCTGCTTTGCTGCCCTGATATAAAGTCTCAGATTTCCGTTTATTGTGTTATGCTTATATGATCTTCATTTCAGCTTGCATTGAAAGTAAGTAGATGTATGTTGGAAGAAAGTTTATCTACGTATCTATGTCAAAGAATCAAACCCTGTTCATTTCTCATTCTCATGCTCTACGTTTACTTGAATAATTAGAAACGTCGTTAGAATAGGCTTAGTCGTAGTTGAACTTCTAAAACAAAAAATCTTAGCTACGACGCTTGAATTTTATAACCTTGTGCTCTTAGCTAAACAAAAAGATTAGCAAATTAGTTTAGTTTACTTTCTTTTAAGCAACATCAACAAAGAGGGAGCTTCCCCTCCTAATTTGAAGAGCAGTTTATTTGTGCATAGTTGTCCATTTCTAATCCGCATTCCAGATGTGAGAATTGAAACGCCAACAATTTTCTGGTGCCCACCTTGGGGCACGAGGCATAAAACTTCAAGAAAGCTTATGCTTTATGACATGGGAATGACCATCTGGCACCCTATTGCGTGATCCAGCCAGAAGCAATGGGTGATAACAACAATAATGCTGGCAAGAATTTGAGACGTCCACCCCCATTACCTTGAGGTAATAACATTGGACCTTTGGCTCTGCGGGAACATCATGAATTACCTAAAGGGTCAAGGAATCACTTTCCCCAGTTTCACAGCGATGGAACTCAACACCCTGATGATCATATTTCTACCTTCTCAACGGCTTGCGCCGCCTTGCACGTGGCACATGAAGACATCGCGGTGCGTCTCTTTGTGGAGACTCTTGTTGGGAATGTTGTCGACTGGTTCAATCACCTAGAGCTAAGCATTATTACAAGCTAGGCAACTATGAGCGAGAAATTTTTGGCGAGATTCAAGCCCGCTGAAGATAGTCATTGGTTGTTTGCCCAACTTGCAAATTCAAAGATGGAGCATAACGAGCCCATGAGGGAGTTTGTAGCAAGATTTAACCATCTTGTTGCACGACTTTCTTCTACACTTAATCCATCACCGGAGATCCTAATGAGTTGTTCCATAAATGCTCTTCCATCAGAGATAGCCTTCTTCCTGAAGACGGCAAAAGAATCAAAATTGACGGATGCGCAAGAATACGCCATCGATTTGGAGGATAATATGATCACTTTCAGCATAATGAAGAAGGATTCAATCAGACCTCTAGTTCAGGGTTTTGCAAATCCACTGCTACAGAAGGTAGCCAATGAGATGCTTGCACTACCACCACCACAATATCAACCTCAACAACAATATCAATTTCAGAAGCTGTTCCAGCCAAAGAGAAATAACTTTCAGCCATACAACAATTATAGGCCACGTTTGCCAGCACCTCTACCGAAACAAACAATTGAAGCTACACAAAATACAGTATTTTGTTCTTTCCATGATACCGACACACATACTGGTCCTACATGTCCTAAGAATTTAAGAATGAATCAAATCATGGAATATGCTGATGCTACACCCTGTCCAAGTTTTGTACCAACACCAAATTCGAATGTTGTCTTACCACAGACGAACAACTTCAATGGCAACTCCGCTCCGGGATACTTTCAAAGTAAACCCGTTATTAAAGAAGAATACCTACGCCACTACTCTCTTGCAGAAATCACGGAAGACACTCTTTGCCTGTGTTTACACGTGATCTGCACTTGCGCACGCAAAAAGAAGAGAGGCGGAGAGCTAAAGAACAAGTTAAAGAAGCGATTGCTCAAGACCCATCTCCAGCCAATTTTGATATTATAGACTACCTGACGAAGACAAAGGTGCAGATTTCTCAATTGGAGTATCTTCGTGATCATCCTGAGCAATTGGACAGAATAATACATGTAAAGAAAGAAGCTTCCATTCAGCCTACATTGCTCAAGTCATTTGTTCTAGTGGAAGAAAAGCCTAAACCTTTCTATATATCTTTGTATATAGGAGGATTCAAACTAAGCAATTGTATCATTGATTTAGGAGCCTCGGACAACGTCATGCCTTTACAAAGGATGAATGCATTGGGACTTTCATGCACTAAGACACAAGACGAATGTTATTCACTTGAGTCTAAGTCAATGTCATTGGTCCGACAATTAAAGGACACTCAAGTAAAGGTTGACAGCTTGTCCGGAGAAAAAGATAGTGATGAATATCCTAGTGGCTGACATTCCAGCCAGCTATGGGATGTTGTTGAGTCAAAGCTTCTGCAGAAATCTTGGTGGTGCGATGCAATTAGATTGGTTGTCCGCAACCATTGTTGTGAAGGAAGGCAGAATCAAGATAGAACCTAAACCCAAATCCCAGTTCATGGTGGCGAAAATCCCAAACCCCCAGCCCAAATTCTATATCAAGAAATAGGTCTTGGTAATTGTGTGACGCTGTCAGAAATAGGTATTGAAGACCAGAACTGTTGGCGTAACAATTAGCACCTCTGGAGTGTTGATTGCTATGGAAAACTATGCACACTGCATAATGAGTGCTCTTCAAATTAGGAGGGGAAGCTCCCTCGTTGTCTGGACAAATGCATGAAAAAGTAAACTAAACTAATTCCTATCTTTTTGTCTCAATTGAAAGAGGCACAAGGTTAAGAAAACCAAGAACGTTGCAGCTTAGGATTTTCTGGTTTCACAGATCTTAACTACAACTCAAAACTAACTTTAAACTTGTTGGCGTTTAAATTCGCACCTCTGGAATGCGTATTTGAAACGGACAGCTATGCACAGTAAAACTGCTCTTCAAATTAGGAGGGGAAGCTCCCTCTTGCTGATGGTGTTGAAAGAAAGTAAACTAAGAACTAAGTTGCCTATCTTTTTTATCAGCTTAGAGCACAAGGTTTATTAAACACAAACGTCGCAGCTGAGATTTTCTGTTTTAAGAACTTCAACTATGACTAACTTAAACTAAAGACATTTCTAACTTCTCGAGTAATACGCAGAGCAAGAGAAACTAGAAATGAACAAGGTTGATTTCTGACAAAATACTTCAATAAACTCTTTCTCAACAAACATCTACACACTTCAATGTAAGTTGAAATCAAGATCATAAAAGTAGAACACAAATAATGGAAATCTGAGATGTTATATCAAGGCAAAGGAGGCTCATGATTTTATTACTCAAAGTTCTGGAACAAAACTTACTTCTAACATGCCTGGAACAAGAAATTGCAACTAAAGAGGCTTGCAATCTTGTTCTTACACAATAGAAACAGCAATCACAATAACTCCTTGTTGGCTAAAAGAGACTCAACAATTTGCTATCACAAAACAATTGAACAACACTTGAATAACAAATAGAAGGCACAATAGGCTCGGCGTTTTGTTATCACTAGCATGGTTAAAACAAAGTGAACTGAAAATGAATAACAACTTGTTGCAATACAGGCTCGCAATTTGCTATCACAATAACCATTACAGAAAACTAATGAGCGAAGGCTCTTATTTATAGGCAAGCAGAGGAGTAGGGAACCCTAAAATCTCCTTGCTTTCACCATCTAGGGTTTGCTCAGCAAGCAAGCTTTATTTCTAAATCTAGAAAGAAGATAACATCTAACACCTAAGAAAGCAAAAAAAGCAGGAAACGCCAACTATTACATTTATCTTCTTTCTCTTCTCAAAAAATGGATAAGAATAATTCCAAGAATAGAAAGAAAGCGGGAAGAAAGCTTCTAGAAGAAAGCTGCTTTAAAGCTCGATCACATCCGCTAGAAAATTAGAAATTGTGTCCCGGTTCGGTGCATCTATGCCCTCAATAGCAAAACACCGCTTTTTTAGAATATCTTCACCATCTGCAACAGATCTCAGGAAATCTTCGACCTCATTGGCTGCCTTTTCAAACTTTGTTGACATCATGCAAGTGTGACTTGGCAGAGTCTTATGTTTTTTTCTTTCATTCACTTCAATACAATCTTCTTGTTGTATTTTTCCTTATGCATTTCCCATATCCTTTCACATTCACCCTTTGAGATAGTGACACTTTCAGGCCATGGGGGAATTGAAAAACACTTCTCGATCATATCAGGCTTCAGACTGCAAATCAATCTGCCATCAACTGACTGAATCTCCCTTGTGGCGAGGTTATAATGCTTGATGCAAGCGATTACGAACTCAAGACTCTGAACTGATATAGGGATAGACGCTGCTGAGAGGAGTCCAAAGTGTCCCAGGTTCCTAATTGAGGTGTTGCCTACGCTCTCCAAAGCGTGTAAATCAAACACCGATTTGATATGATGCAAGTTTGTCTCAGTTGTTTTGATGAAATCATGATAGAGAGTTGATTCAGTCTTGAAAACATTGGGAGTGTACTCCATTTCAGAAAACTTGAAGAACGACTATAAACTTGCCTAGGTTCAAACAAGTTTTGAGCAACTTTCTATTTTTAGAATGCTGATTTTTCTTGTTCAAATGGACAAATTTTTGAAAAAAATTCTGAGATATGGGATTTGCTTAGAATTTCGTTGCAAGACAACCTAGATCATCCGTTTTTTGAAAATTTTGAATTTTGCCTGAAAAAATAAGCAAACCCTAATTTCTTCAATTTTTCACGAAAAAAGCTGGCACCTGGGTTTTGTTCAGAATATGATTAGAAATGGACCCAGTTGATTAGATTCGCAAAATCCTGATGACTGATCGAAAAAGCAGCCAACCCTAGGATTTGGAATTTTCTTGAAAAAAGTTGTGATACGGGTTTTCTTCAGAAGACTGATTTTAGAGGACCCAGATGATTGAAAACTGAATGCACTGAGGATTCAACTGACATGCAAATAAAAAACAGCTGCTGCAACTTGATGAAGTTCTTGAAAATTTCTTCAGAAGAATGAGGTGAAAAGACCCAGATGGCTGAAAACTGAAAACCTTAGCCTTCTTGAAAAATTTGATCTTCTGGATGAAAAAGCATGAAAAAGTAAGGGTTTATGTTGCTGATCTGAAAAATTTGATGAATAACCAGCAAACTGAGCTCTTAAATCTTGAAAAATTTCTTCAAACTTGCTGCTCCAACTTTCTCCTTTGAATGCTACCTGCAAAAATAATAAAAATTACATGAAAGAGAGTTGTTAAATAGACTTAGGGTTTTGAAATAGGTTTGCTTTCTTTTGCTTTTATTTTCAAAACCCTAAAAATCTCAGTTCATTGAACTTAGACGCCTTCTTCCTCTTTGCAATTTTGAAATTTTGAAAACTTTGCAAATTTCTCTAAGGCATGAGAAGTTGGGCACCCTTCTTGGCTAGGGGTGCCCACTTCAAGCAGTGTTAGCCATTTTTTTTTTGTATTTTCAACTTTTCACCATTTTGACCCCCTACTTTGCCTTCGATTTCCGGCTCGCAAATTAATCTGATGGATGAGCTGAATGATTCATTGCGGAGCCAGACCCATTCTGAGAAAGTTGTTCTGGAGGCATCTCTGGCTAAAATCTTCATCTCGACCTTCGAATTCATGGGAGCCTTTCTCTTCCAAGGGCACCCATTTTGTCCAGAGTTAGCCATTTTTATGATTTTCAATTTCTTTGTTAACTCTTCTACAGATGATCTTGTCGAATCTGGTGATCTGAGCATCGGATGGACTGATGATTATGCTCGTTGCGAAGCTGAGGAAATATTAAGAGGGGTCTTTTGGGAGAGACTTTACCAAACAGTGAATTTCAAACCTTCAAAAGCTTGGGCGCCCTTCTTCGCTAGGGGCGCCTAAGTTCACCAGAGTTAGATTATTTTTCATTTTTTCCTGTTTGCTTCTGAATCTTAGTTCTTAGCTCTTATTTCACCCTATGTTCAGCTTCTCGTATCTGGTGACTGCAAACTCCAACTGATGTGCTGAATACCTCATTGGAGAGTTGGATCAATTTTGAAGAAATCACGTTAGAGCTTCTACAAATTCATCTATTTAGGCCCTTGAAAACTTGGGCGCCTCTTCTCTCTTGGGGCGCCCAAACCTTCCAGACTTAGCCATTTTTACATTTGACTTTCTTCAGAGTTTAAAACCTTCATTTGGTATATTCCTCTTTGATCTGAATTTGCTGGAGATTGGACAGTCGGATGCTTTGACGGAGACAGGCGTTGCGAAGTTGGCTGAATACTGAAGAGATCGAGCACATTCACAAACCCTAACTGCTAAGTTAGGTGCTTCAAAAAGCTGGGCGCCCTTCTTTACCAGGGGCGCCCAAAGTTCCCAGACTTAGTAAATTTTTGATAATTTTCATGTTCTTCATTCTGACTTTTGTGTGAATCTTCTCTGTCCAGCCAATCCCGAATGACTGGATAATCTGATGACTGCACCGTTGGATTCGTTGCAGAGCTGACAGAGAATTGAGCAACTTTGATTGGAAGCGTAAACCCTAATTTCAACTTTTAGTGCCCTAAAAAGATGGGCGCCTATTCTCTCCTGGGGCGCCCAAGTCAATGAGTGTTAAAAAAAAATCTCATTTTTTCACTTTCTTCTCCATTCTTCATGCTTGCTCACCAACTTGCCTTCTGTTGAATGCTTTGAGTGTTGAATCTGACGCCTGGCAGCTGACTGACCTCTATTAATGACCTCGGGGAGCTCCTGTTATGCTTCTGAAAAAGCAGAATAGACCCAGTAGGGCAAAACTGATTATTTTGAGATTTTGACTGCACCAGCCTATTACGGACATATTTTGAGCCAATCAAAATCAGTTTGAACCTTATCGGACCAACTTTCTATTTTTAGAAACTTTCTACTTTTTAGAAAGTTTTGCCAATATTCGTTTCCAGAAAAACCCAGAAAAGTTACTCTAAAAATAGCAGTTTTCCTAAAAGGTAGGGATGAAAAACTGAGATCTAGGTTTTGTAGATTAGGCTGCTCTAAGCAAGCCCAGATTGTCAGATTTTGAAAATTTTGCGTTTTAACCCCTCATGCAAGACACGCACACCCAAATTTTGACCCTTTTGACTGATTTAACAAGACTTTTACTTATTTCTTCAAAATGTCTAAGTGTAACAAAAATTTTAATTTTGGGGTATAACAAAACTATCCAATTCCCTCAAGAAAATAGAGCATGAGAGAATGGAGCACGAATGATTATACAATAAACTTCAAGTACAAATTCACAACGTGAAGGCAAGGTGGGCACAACTATTTGCTTTGTTGGGAAGAAGTTTATTGGAGAAAACAAATATACGATAAACCGGATACAACTTCACAACATGAAGGCAAGGTGGGCGCAACTATTTGCTTGGTTGAATAAGTTTATTAGCACACACATCAAACAATAAGCTTTAAGTACATATTTGCAACGTGAAGGCAAGGTGGGCACAACTATTTGCTCCTCTGAATAGGTTTATTGAACACAAAACAAAGAATAGCCAACTACGATAGCAAATTGAATTGGCGCATCCACACATACAATAAACGATCAATAGCCACTATATTTAACTAAGATGAGAAAATACCATGATAATAACATGAAGGCAAGGTGGGCACAACTATTCATCATCATAATATAAACTCATGAACAGATATAGAAGAGCAATATTACAGGCAAGGTGGGCGTAGCATATATTACTATCATGTGCAAAAGTTATGTACAAATGAGCAAAAGCTCTTATTTATAGACATCAAAGGTGTAGGGAACCCTAAAATCACCTTGATTCAACTACAGTCTTGCAATGCATGCAAGATTTTATTGCTAAACCCTAAATAAAGGAAACTATATAGTTAACTGGAAAGCTACCATCAATTAACCGATACAAACTATTCTAATTAGACCATGTGCAACTATGCACGTCCTTATTTAAAGCAAGTTAACTGGAAACATTACCATCAGTTAACGAAAATCCTAAAAGAAAACTCCAACTCCTCCGAGATATTTTCAAGGATAAGATAGACATGCATAAAATCAGCAAAGAGAACTAAAGACTGATGTTGAGTTCTAACTGCTGCTCCTGGTTCTATCCTCGAAAATAACTGCAGGTCCTAACTGACTAATCAGTCTAGGTCATCACTGTCCATCATATCGTCCAAGAACTGGTCAATTGTATTATCCTCTGGGACTTTGACACTTTCCACGATGATAACCTGCCTCTAACACTCTATGTCACCATCCTTGATCACCCTCTAACATTCTCTGATATCTTCAATAGCCTTTCTAAAACTAGCTATCATCACTGAGATGTGATCCAACTTGGACACCACATGAACTCTATCAAGATATCACGGACAAGCTTCTGGAACTTAGTTTGCACAGCCTCGAGATTAGCGTAGGTACCATCTTCACAAAGATAATGGCGCAGGATCTGAGTGACTTTGGCAGCTCCATAAATGGAGTGATGACCTCTGTTCCTTCTGCAGCTTGACGCTTCTAATGCTTTTCTTGATTCTTCTCAATGAAAAAGTGTTGCATGATGAAACCACGAAGCTTGACCACGAACACTCTAGTTGCGAGAAATACACGCGAACTTGCTGCACACGCAGAATTCCAATGGTATCCAACCCTCGAAACTGGCCTTTCAAATTGTCTGAATCAACCCCCAAATGCGCTTGATCTTCATTTTCAGCTGTTCTGATGAAACCATGAATTAAAACCGATTTGGTCTTGAATTCAGTCTGCGTGAACTGCTTTTTGAAAAACTCGCCCGTTGACTATAAACACAGCTATGTTCTAACAACTTTTTTGGAAAGCTAAAATATCTCCTAATGAGGCTAAAAATACCCTGTCAGAGGGCAATTTTCACCAAAAATTTTGAGACGTGGGTTTTGTGTAGAAAAAGATTCTAAGACAACCCACAACGTCAAAATTGTGAAAAAACACCGTTTACCTTGACATGCAAAGACTTTTCAGTTGAGAACTGCAGGGGTTTTAGAGCTTCCAGGGCAAATTTTTTTCCGAGAAAATTTGGAATATGGGTTTTGTGCATAACGGAATTCTAAGCCAACCAAATGACTCGATTTTGAACAAGATGTGTTCTTGGCCCACATGCAAAGAAATCTTCGGAAAAAAGCACAAAGCTTCAGAATGAAGGCTGCAGAGCAATTTTCTCGAAAAAATCTAAGACATGGGTTTTGCTACTGATGCTGAAATATGCGAACCCAAATGGTCAAATTTTGAATATTTTGCCATTTTCTTTGACATGCGAAGAATACCTAAGACGAGAATAGAAGAAATTAGACAAAAGATAGAAGTTTTATTTCTGCTTCTGAAGAAAATCACCTATGCTTGACTGAAATTCGTTGACACCTGCATCCAATGAAAATTCTAACTCTGGAAAATTGATCTTTTGAACACGTTGAATTTGATGCTGAAAAATTGAACTCGAAGCACCTTCAAATCTTTTGTTGCTCAAGAAAATTCGCCTTTGCTTGAACTTGGTATGAAGAAATAATGGCAAAATATGACTTAAATAAAAAATAATTCAAGTCTAAAATCGTACCATCAACTTGCACAAGCGCACTTTACTAAAAATATTCGACTTGAGTTGTAATCTGGACTTTTGAATCTGTAACTAAATGTTAATTTTACCCTAAAAAGGGCGCCATCTTTGATATCTTCAATTAAACTTGCCATGCAAAGCATTTAACTTAACATGCGAAGTGTTAAACTTGGCATGCAAAACATTTAACTTAACATGCAACTCAAAAACTGAACATGCACTATAGTTATCTCGACATGCAAAACAGTCAACTGAACATGTATTTCAATTAACTCAGCATGCAATCGAGAAATTGTCCCATTTGCATGCATCAACTCAAAGTTGAAAATCAAATATTAAAATAATATTTAATTTCATCTCATAAAAGCACTTTAATCATCTTCAAGATCAGAAAGTCAAATTTTGACTTTAGGCGTTTTTCCAGACTTAAGTCATTTTTTTTTATGAAAATTTGGAATTCATCTCTCATCGGAGCCTCTGTTCAATCACTAACCCTATTTGACTGACATCACCAATCCACTAGCTGACAGTTGCGTTGAAGAGCCGGATCAGAGTTGACAAAAACATTGTTGGAGACTGGAATCCATAAAACTGAGTTCTGAAGCCTCAAAAATCCAAGCGCCCCTGGCAAAAATGGAGCTTTTAACCTCAGACTTGGCCAAAATTTCATCATTTTTGGTCCCTAAGAGGTAAAACTGACCCTCTCGTAACTTGTGCTCGGCAAAGTTTCAGGACTGGCAAACTACTGCACTGCGGAGCTGAGTCTGTTTCGCGAAACAACTCCAAAGGCACACTTCTTCAGAAAACATCATCTAAGGGGTGAAAATCAAGGGCGCCTTTTTCAAAAGGTGCTCTTTTTCCTCCAAAGATGGCCATTTCTGGAACAGGCCAAAATATCACTAAACCTTCGGCTGCAAGCTGCTGAATCATCTTCTGATCTGACGGAGATAGGCAACGAAGAACTAGACGTAACACGGACAAAATGGTCACTTGAGATCACCAAACAGAAGGCATTTAAGTTCTCAAAATTTCAAGCGCCTTTTTCAAAATGTGCTCTTTTGCTTTTTTCACGACCTTTAAACCAAGATTTAACCCTGCATTCGTCTCCTCGTCCCGGCTTTTCAGCAACTCCAATTGACGTGCTACCGGGTGCAACGCGAAGCTGGACTGAGCGTAAAACAAACCTCACAAGTGTTGTTTGATCTAAAACCTTCATCTGGTGCCTCAAAAAGATAGGAGCCCCTGGCTTAGAGGCGCGCTTTTCCTTCCAGTGTTAGTCATTTTCTCGTTTCTCTCAGTTTTCACTATATCTCCTGTAACTTGAGCTAAACACGTCCGGCTGACAGGCTTGATAGCTCATTGCGAAGCTAGCGAGATCCTGGACAAATGTTCCTAGAAGTGACATGCCTTAAAAACAAGATCTAAGCCCCTAAAAGATAGGGTGCCTTTTTCAAAAGGTGCTGCCCTCTCCAGAGAAAAATTTGATGATTTTCATCCCGATTTTGAATTTTTTCAAAATTCTCCAATATCCTCACGACATCAAACTAACTCAAAGTCCATACTTAAAATGCCCAAAAACAAACTTCTGACATCATTTTAACAAGGTTTAGACCATTTTAGCAAAATGCCTTAATGAAGCAAAAACAATTGGTTTGGGTACAACAAGAACATTGCTTGTTCTGAAAGGAGACTGACAGAGGATACAAAGTTATGGACAATGCATTTAGATGAGGGTTGTTCAGCTATAGGTTTAGAAGAAGGAAAAATGATCATCCCCCCTAAAGGATTGCTGCAATTGGAATTCACTGAAGCTGAAAAAGAGGCACTTTTGTTAGGCCTTAAAAATGTCAAAGACATGGGAATTGAACTCCTATGTGTTAAAAGGGGATGTGGAGTTGATCGATGAGCCAATCAAAGGATATTTCCAAGTCAAAAAGGATCATCTACGGCATTATAGAAATTGAGTGTGGAATGCAATCGATTGGTTTGAAGAGTTCGACAACAAAGACATCCCGAAGATTGACAAAAAAGACATCCCAAAGATGAACGACAACAAAGTTGGTGACTCAGTGGTGCCTGCTTCCTTCCTTGCGCCATATTCTAACTTTTGTCAGGGTGCCCTAGCCTGGATGTATGAAGATATGAGAATCTTCATCCTAGAAGATTTGTCTCCTACGATACCCATGAGAAGAGAAGTAAAGCCTTTCAGGCAGAAATGACATCCTTCGACGATGGAGTAATTTTCTTTGTTTTCGTGATGTATTTCCCCTTTTCCGTGATGTGTTTATGTTGTGTTTCTCCTTTCCATGAAAGTTTTGTCGTGTTTTAGGTGATTAGGCGTCTTGTTTTAGGGAAGTCCAACTATTAGGTGATTCTAGGAAGTCCTTTCATAGGTGACTTAGGGAAAGTCTTACAATAGGTGATTAGGGAATGTTGTTGACTCCGATACCCAATGGATAAGGCACTGGTCCAAGCTTAAAAATCCAGAGATTCTTTGGTTCTCCTATGCTGTAAGTATTCGACATGGTCCCCGGCCAGAGCCAAATGTTGTACCCCAAATTAAAAAATTTGCTACACTTAGGCATTTTGAAGAAATGGTCAAAAGTCTTGTCAAAATTGTCAAAAAGGTCAAAATTGGGGTTTGCATGTCTTGCATGAGTGTTAAAAACTCGAAATTTTAAAAATATGACGACCTGGGTCTGCTCAGAGCGACCAAGTCTACAAAACCCATATCTCAGTTTTTCGGCCCTAAATTTTAGGAAAATTTCTATTTTTAAACTATTTTCATCCGGTGAGAAAAATGGTTAAGTCTGGAAACTTTAGGCGCCCCAGCTCAGTCTAGGCACCTAAGTTCTCATGCCTTCGAAAAATTTTGATCTCCGACAGTCAGAACAAAGGCAAGCACGTCAAACGGAGAAAGTTGAAAATTGCAAAATAAAAGCTAAGTTTGCCAGCCATAGGCCCCCCAAAAGGAGATAGGCACCTAGCTTTTTAGGAGGTCAAATGATAGAATAAGGTTTAATGCTCTCAGACAATGTTGCTCAGAATCTTCTCAGCTCTGAAGTGAGTCCATCAGCGCAGTCATCCAGAATTCGAGATCAAATGGAGAAGTCTCAAACAAAAAGCAAAATGCAAATCATGAAATCATCAGAAAATATTCTAAATCTGAAGATCTTGGGCACCCCAAGAGGAGATAGGTGCCTAGGGTTTTGGAGCACCAAATCCAGCAGTTAAGGTTTGCAAATATGTTCAATCTCTTCAGAATACTACCAGCTTCACACTAAATATCTAAACTTGATCATTGGATTTGTCAGTTGTCAGCAAACTCAGAATGAACAGAAGGAAAAACATGAGGTCTCAAGCTTCAAGGTGGAAAAAGAGTAAAAACTGACTAAGTCTAATAGCCATGGGCACCTTAGAAGGAGATAGGCACCCAAACTTTTGGGGCATCAAATGGATGAATTTGTAGTTTCAGTCTCCAACATGTCTTCTCCAGTCTTGACCAAGCTTTCCAATGCAACTGTCAGCAGATCCATCAAAGTTGACAAGCATTAGATATCACCGATTGATCAAAGGGGTAAACCCATGAAAAATGTAAGGAGTCAAGAGCAAAGTGAAAATCTCAAAAAATAAACTAACTCTAGAGGAGTTGGGTGCCCCAGCTAGCCAGAGGTGCCCAAGCTTTTGACCCCCAAAATGCAGCTTTTAGGAGATGAAGCCTCCAGAGAACCCCCCTTCAGAATCCTCCGAGCTATCCAGCAAACCTAACAGTCAGTCAATCGGATCAATCTAGCTCCCAGAATTGCGAATTCATCAGAAGATCAAGGGAAACAAGCAAGAACTTGAAGAATATGGAAAAATGGCTAACAGTGGTGAGACTGGGCACCCCAAGTAGCCAGGGGCGCCTAGCTTTTTGAGGGGTCAAATGAAGTTTTTATCAAAAGTTGCCTCCAGACAAATCTCATCAAATTTAGTCAAGCTCCGCGATGGATCATTATGCCAATTCACAACATCAACCGAGCTCTCGAAAATCGAGATCAAACCAAGGGTAAAATCAAGCAAAACAATTGAAAATGGTGAAAAAATGGCTAAGTATGGAGAGGAAAAGCACCCTAGGAGAAGAAGGGCACCTAAGACTCAATGCCTTAAGAAAATTTTCAAAGTTTTCATCATTCAGCATTTGAACAACATCTACGTTCAATGAACCTGCTCAAGATAGACTTTGAAAGTTTTAAAACAAAAAGAAAGCAGAATTTTCTCAACCTCAACTTATTTAAGAGAGCTTTTGTCTTCCATTATTCATTTTTGCAGGTTGGCGTCCAGAGCAAGAAGATTTTCCCTTTTCTCTCAACGAAGATTTGAAGACCCAAACTGTTAATGTTTACATGCAGCGTCGGAGCAACTTC